>JAMKPZ010000124.1:0-128612 GCA_024699675.1 Amphibolis antarctica
AAAAATTCTTTACGTATCATTAAAAGTGATTTTTGATTAAATAATAAAATAATATTAAAATAAATGATTTTAAAATTAAAATTATATTTTTTAATATTGATGTAATTAAATATCATGATGAAAAAATATAAAAAAATTACCTTAAAAATCTTTCACATTATGATTTTTATTTAAATGAAAATTATACTAAATGAAGTTTACGTTTGGCAAAAGTTTTTTCAATATTGACAGCGAAAAAAGTTACTTTTTTAGTCTTTTGAAATAAATACTTGATTTTTCTATCATCGGACGAGATAGGTGACGTAAAAAAAAATGAAAAAATTATATTAATAATTATTTTTTAAACATTAAAATTATATTTTTAATATTAATATTAAAAAAATTATATCATAAAATTCTCATATCATCGTGATGTTAAGAATAAATTTTAATTAATTGTGACAGATATCGTAATTAAACAACTAGAGTTGTCAATCAAGCGGTGTTGGCATAGCGCAGCATAGTCAAACTGACTGTGCTGGTTAATGATACAATACGAAAAAAGTTTCATGTTGTGAGTCATGCCTGGATCGGACCCTTAGGTAGTTCATGTCGTACCGACATGACACAAATTCCAGCACGAAATAAACACGATCCGGCCCAGAACGAGACTACGAGGTGGGCTATCGGAGGAGGCGAGGGGGAAGGCCATGTAGGCTAGCAGGGGGAATGGTTGTCGGGTAGTGGGAGGGGGGCGGGGACTGGTCGCTAGGTTATGCGATCGGTCGGGTGAATGATCATGTGGGCGGGCAGGTGGGTTGGGGAATCGTGCCTAAGTTGACAACCGGGTCACAATGTCGGGTTATGGGAAGAAGAGTCGAAGAGGAGAATGGAAGATTGGAAGAACCGAAGAAGAGTGAAAAGGAGAGAAGAAGGGAAGACCGAAAGAAGTGAAGTCAGGGAAGAACTAAAGTTTGAAGAAGAGAAGAAGAAGAAGAGGAAGAGTCGAAGTGCTTGAGCCGATCATCGGGTAATTGGGTCGGTAACTGAGTCGCAAAGCTAGGTCTCGGAAAGAAGAGCTAAAGAGGGGAAGGGAAGAACTGTGAACTGAAGAAGTGGAGACAAGAAGGGAAGATTGAAACTCCAAAAGAAGTGAAGTCGTGAAGAATTGAAGTATGAACTCTGAAGAAGAGAAGAAGAAGAAGAGGAAGAGTCGATGAAGATTCTTGGGTATTTTTACAATATCCAAGATTTGATAAAGATATTCAAACATCATTATCATACAATTATAATCCTATAGTATCTAGACAAGAATTAATTACTTTTAATTCAACCAATTACCAATTATTATTATTTACTCAACATTTTAACTTAAATACATTTGATGTTTTAGATTGGTAGAGGCAACAATCAATGACTTTTCCAATATTATCAATAATGGCAAAGGATTTATTAACAATTCCAGTATCTTCAGTAGCTTGTGAATAGATTTTCAATATAAGTGACAACGTGATAACCAAAGATGTAAATTTAAAGAAGATATAGTAGAAGCATTAATGTGTGTAAAAGACTAAGAGTTTGTTCAACTCTGTGAACAAGATCAAGTTAAAGAATTTACAAAGCAACTTTCAAACTTAAACATTTTATAATTAAAATATTGTAATTTTTATTTTTCAATTTGTAATTTTTTCAAAAATGTAATTTAATTTTGTTGTAAAAAAATTTTAAATGTAATTGTAAATTTGCAATAATGTAAATATAAAATATGTAATTCATTAATAAATAAAAAATTTAATTTAATTATATGCATTGTTGTCTTATTTATTAAGTTGTCAAAGGTTGAATATTGTCATGTTGATGGTTGAATTAAATTTAAATATTGAATATTGATTGTTGAATGTTGTTATTTGTTAATTAAATAAATATTTTTTAAAAAAATTAATTATTAATTTAAATATTAAATATATATAAATAATAAAGTAATTAAAAAATCGTGTATGTCAAAATCATGTTCGTCAGTGTTTTTTCATACCATAGATCATACCTAGATAGGCCTATTGAAGATGTGAGTCGTACCAATACGTGTTAACACAAAAATTGTACTATATCACGTCAGTACGGTACGATTAATACCTTTACAAACAACGCTTAAAATTAATTTTGAGAAGAAAACGTGGGGAGTTCCGAGAACTCTCCTTCTCTTCCTTTAGACGCATCAATTAAGTTGGGTTAAATCGTTCTGGTATAGTTTAGTACAATTTAATACAGTTAATGATACAATTTGATTAGTATGATACAGATTAGTTAGTTATATTCAAGTTAACTTTTAAGACTTTTGTGTAGACACGATACATTACAATACGATATGAATTTAGATAATACAAATGACACATTTTAAATCATTTTTTATATACTATATTTACATATTTGTTTTTACATTATATAATTATATTTTTTTACTATATATCATAATATTTTACGGTATATTTATTAAATAATTTTTACATTTTTTATTATTTATAAAATTAAACTAATATTATTACTTATTTATCGTAAATGTAAATTCAACTCACCCAAAAAAAACGTTCAAAGACAAACAAAGTCGCCAGCAGCATCGGAAGGCTGAAGGTGGGCCCCTACAGGAACGACGCGGACGACAGGCACTTGCGTCTCCAGAGGGAACGCACCGAACTACACGGTGGGTCCCACACCCTCACCTTAAGACAGCAAAACGGAGAGCGATCGTAAGATTTTATTTTATTAAAATTAATTAGTTAACCTTATAATTATAAAGCCTTTATAAAGGTACGTGATTTTTTTTTTACTTCAACGAGTCTTTATGTTTTTAAGTTTTTTATTCAAATATTTTTTAAAAGTTTTACGTGTAACGTTTGAATTTTTAAAATTAATTAATTAGTAAAAATACTTGTAAGTGAAAAGATTTTTAGAATTATTTGTACAAGTTGTAAAAAAATTTAAAAAATAATTTTTAAAAATATAAATATTTTATATTTTAATATTTTAAATATAATTTTATATTTTTCATGACGAATTATCAGGTTGGATAAAATGTAAGAGGTTAAGAGAGTACGTTAAAATGAAATTTTCATTAATTTAAAAAAATTTTCATAGGTGAAAAATACCTGATCGAAAAGTTTAAATTTTTTTCGCATTTACTTAGAAAATCTGAAAAAATTTTAAAAAAATTCTTTTTCCAAAATGGCTTAAAAACACAAATCTCTTGAAGATTTCAATTTTATTCATAAATTTTGACGTAAGACTATTTATATGTACAAGTCTTTCGTTGAAATATCCCATAAATATCTTATATGTAATGTACGTAGATTAATTCTAATATCACGTAAATTTTATTTTATTAAAATAAATTAATTAATATAAAAAATTTACATAAAAGTCACAATTTTATTCGTCTTTTTCATCGGAGGGAGTCGCACCTGTGGAATGAGGGGGCCGGGCGCCTACAGCGGGGGTTGCTGGAGGCCAAGCAGTCGCTGTCGTCGCTTGGGTACTTCCTCCGGGAATAAAGAATAGCTGGTGCCTGGTAGTAACGTTACTAATGTATTGGACTCCGCCCACCCTTCCCCTGCAGCGATTGTATCTGGTCCTCATCCCTCTTCTCTCTCTCTCTCTCTCTCTCTGGCAACTATGCTTCCATAAAAGGAAACGAATCAGTAGGTGTGGTTGGGTTCGTTGATTTGTTCTTCAGATTTCACAGCTCCTGATTTGGGTACACAAACAGGTCATGGTTTTGGGTTTTGTTTGAAGAAATTTTGTTCTCGGATTATTGTTGTTGTTGTTGTAGCTTTTACAGATTCGTGTTGATCTTGATTTGGTCGATGCA
The DNA here is from genome assembly GCA_024699675.1 of Amphibolis antarctica. Taxonomy (NCBI): domain Eukaryota; kingdom Viridiplantae; phylum Streptophyta; class Magnoliopsida; order Alismatales; family Cymodoceaceae; genus Amphibolis; species Amphibolis antarctica. Next base: position 3,842 of record JAMKPZ010000124.1, read on the forward strand.
TTAGAGTGATTAGTTGCTGCTTGTGCTATAGCTTGTTGATTTGTTCTCTCATATACCCACTTCTCGATTTGTTTTGTTTGGTCTGGATCGAGCTTGTATAGATTTTTGCAGCTGTGTTGTGTTCAGATCGCATATGTTTGCTGAAACATAACACTCCTCGATGTTTGGAACCTTTTTTGCAGGAAGACAAGTGAAAGACCAGTTTGATATTGAGGATTTAGAGCATACATAAATACATATATATATATATATACAGGACAGAAGAAGGTAGTGGTGTAGAAGATCGAGATGGATGGTGGCCGGAAGAGAGGTCGGAAGACAGAACAAAATCCGAAGGGGTCGCCGGAGAAGACGGTGATTGGGGAGGGTGAAGACTTCATCAGCCGCTTGCCGGACGAGTGCACTCAGACCATTTTCACCTTCCTGTCCTCCGCACGTGACCGGTGCGCCTGCGCCGCCGTCTGCAAGAGATGGCTGCTTCTGCTCGCCCACATGCGCGGGTGCCAGTTCAACGCCTTCCGTGTCACGGCCGCCAGAACCAACGCCACGGCCGCCAGAACCAACGCCTCCGGGTGCGTAAGCAGCAGCAGCAGCCGCAGCGGCAGGAGGAGGAGCAGGAGCAGGACGGGTGATCGGGAGAAGAGGGAGGAGGAGGAGGCGTCGAGGTGTCTGGAAGCGACGGAGGCGAACGACGCGAGGCTGGCGGCGATGGCGGTGGGGACGTACGCGAGGAAGCTTCTGGGGAATCTGTCGGTGAGGGCTGGGGACCTGGCGTGCTTCAAGCAGCAGCGCATCACCGACTTCGGCCTCCACATCGTGTCGCAGTCCTTCCCCAACCTGAAGGCGCTGTCGCTGTGGGACTGCTTCAAGGTGGGCAGCATCGGCCTGGCCTCCATCGCCAGCTGCTGCTGGGCGCTGGAGAAGCTCGACATCTCCAACCTCCCACGCATCGACGACGACGGCCTCGTCCCCATCGCCACCAACTGCCCCAACCTCTCCGCCCTCACCCTCGACTCCTGCCCCCTTGTCGGCGACCGCGCCCTCCAGGCCGTCGCCCGCTGCTCCTCCCACCTCCACTCCATCTCCATCGCCAAGTGCCCCCTCGTCGGCGACGCCGGTAACTCTTTCTCTTTCCCTTTCTTCTTCCGTACTATTCTTTCTTAACTCGTGAATGTTTTTTTATATCCATGTCACGTGAGTGAACGTACGTAGGGTTGTTGAAAATGAATTTAATAGAATTTATTTTTTAAGTAAAATTAAATTATATGAAAATAAATTTAACGTAGAAATATTTATATATTTATCAGGTATAATTGAATAAAATTAGGTATTCTTGCGGTTGGATTGAAGCAGGAGTTGTTCAAATTTTAGACGATTTGTATCTTTTAGATTTCATTTTTATCTTAAATTAAAAGAGTGAATAATATTGATAGAAATAAATTGAATTCATTTTCATAGCACAAATGATCGATCAATGAGAATTGAATTTATTTTAATTTAATTCTTATAAATTTTATAAACATATTTTGTTTGTGTTTATAAAATTTACGAGAATTAAATTAAAATAAATTTAATTTTTGTGGATTACTTTTTTGTATCGATGAAATTAAATTTAATTCATTTTTATCAGTACTATTCATTCTTTTGTTTAGATTAAAAATGAAGTTAGAGGTGTATCATCTAAAATTCAATCAATTCAAGTTTTCTCATTCACTTTTATTCAATCTTAAGAATTTTTAATTTTATTTAATTTTAATACGTATACAAGTAATTCTGTATTAAATTTATTTTTTCACAATTTAATTCTAGATATTTACGTTAGATGTCAAGAATTTAATTTTCAACAAAATTAAATTCTCATCTCCACTTTGTAAATTTTCAACAATTTTACAGAACCTTATTGGTTGTTACGTAATCACGTATCATCTTTTTCGTTCGTTCGATAGATTTTTTGTGTTTGTCAAATCATTATTACTTTCTAATATTACGTGTATTTTAAAAAGATTTACATAAGGAATATAAGAGTTTCAGTTTATTTTATTATTTTGAATGCGAAATTATTTTTTCGATCAGGAATAATATGCATGGTGTCGGAGCTGCCGAAGCTGGCGAAGGTGCGGCTGGCACAGTTGAAGCTGAGCAACGCGGCGATGCACGCCATCGGCGAGCACCGGGGGTCCATCAGGATGCTGTTCCTGGAGAACCTCACCGGCGTAAGCACGGCGGGGTTCTCGTGGATAGGGCTGGCGGAGAAGCTGGAGTTCCTGTCGGTGAACAACTGCGTGGGGATGACGGACGCCGTGCTGCTGGGGGCGGGGGGGACGCTGATGCGCCGCCTCAACTTCGCCTGCCTGAGGCACGTCAGCCTGAAGAAGTGCGGGCATCTGACGGACGTCGGCCTGTCGAAGCTGGCGGCGTCGACGGGGCTGCTCCACACGCTGAAGGTGGAGTGCTGCGACTCCATCACCACGGACGGGATCGTCGGCGCGCTCAGGAACTGCAGCACCCTCAAGGTGCTGTCCATCGTGAAGTGCGCGTCGATGAAGGGGTCGGACGTGACGCAGACGACGACGACGGGTGGGGGCGTGGTCGGCCACGCGACGCTGGAGTCTCTGACGGTGAGGAACTGCGGCGGGATAGACGACGTGTTCCTGTCGGTGCTGGCGCCCACGTGCGCCCACCTCAACCACATTGCCCTCGTCGGACTCACCTCCATCACCGACCAGGGTGTGTGCTTCCTCCTCCGGCGGGTGATGATGTCGGACGACCACGCGCGCCGCCGGGGGCCGGGCGTGGCGGTGAGTCTCAGCGGGTGCGTGGGGATCACGGACTGGAGCGTGCTGGCCCTTGCCCGGGCGTTCCAGGGGAGGCTCCACTCGCTGAGCTTGGACGGCTGCGACGGGTTGGGGAACAGGAGCCTGGAGGTGATCGGGGATCTGTGCCCGGGGCTGGCGGAGCTGGACGTGTCCGGGTGCGAGCGCATCAGCGACGGCGGGGTGGTGACGCTGGCCACGGCGGCGCACCAGAAGCTGGAGGTCCTGTCCATGGCCGGCTGCCCCGGCATCACCGACCGGGCCCTCGGCTGCCTGGAGGTGATGTGCAGTTGCCTGGTGGGGCTTAACCTACAGCACTGCCGCGGCGTCAGCAGGGAAGCTGTGGACTCCGTCAGGTCCACTCTCTGGTGGTGCGACCTCCTCTACTGATCAATCAACCCCCACCACAATTATTACTTTTATTTAATTAAATAAATATAAATATTTATATTTATATTTTATATATATATATATATATAATATATAGTGTCATTTCTGCCGTTCGCCCGTCCGTCCATCTGATAGTCTTTTATAAGTAGTTATAGAATCGTTATTGTCGTACATATATATATGTATAGAACTATCTTTTTGTCATTAATTACTTAGGTTTTGTTTGACGATGTATGCAGTTCTAAGGTGTGGTGGCTTCTTTTAATTGTAAAATACATATAAAATTATATTATAATTTAGATAAATTTGTAATCTGGTTTTGTTTAGATGAACTGTAATTTGGTTTTGTTTAGATAAATTGTAATTTGATTTTGTTTATTTATCAAAATTCAACTTTTATTACTGTGGAAGTTGTTGGAGTTGATGAATAGTGTTGACAACTAATATAGTACTAATTTACAAAATATCAAATAAACGTGATTTCAACTATACCTAAAAATTCATTTGAGAATAGGAATTTTAATTTCTCGTAAATTTTCGTATATCATTGTTATTATAAAATAACTTCAATACTAATTATAAAATTACTATCAATTCTAATTTTTCACCATTGTTAAAGTTGACTTTACGATAAATAAAATCAAAAATAAACAAGGTTTGAAATATTACGAATACTTCCATTAATCGGCAAATAATTATATTTATAACATCCATTAAATTTGGAATGCAAGTAAAAATATAAAAATTATTTTAATAATAAAAAGTGGCATCACGTGCCTGCATGATTTCGTGAATATTTCAAAGTATACAAATAGTTACGTTTGTTTACATCTGACTTATTGAATGGATTGAAATTTCTTTTTAAAATCATGTAAATAAACATATTTTCTTTAATTATCGTAACAACTTCAGAATCTTAGATCACCAACTTCAATATAGTTAATTTTTCATCGAAGAATTAGATAATTTTCAAGATTTTAATTTTCTATTCATAGATTTTAGTTTTTTTTCTTTGTTTAGTTATTTTTCTTCTTTACTTAATTATCACGTCAATTCATAATATTGTAAGTATACTGTAATACTGTAATAAGAGTCAATTTGTATACATTGGAAATTTAAAAAATAAAAATTTAAAAAAAAGAAAAGAAAAATTAATAAATAGAAAAAATATTTATTTGAAAAGAAACAAATAAATATTTTTTATAAAATTTCAAATTTACCTTTGAGGAATTTAATTTTTTTAATGTAACGTAATTAATATATTATGAGTTTCTTTGATATTTTACTTTTATAAATGATTTTTTATTATAAAATATATTTTAAATATTAAATTTAAAATAATTATTTAAGAATACATTTCTTAAATTCTTCACATATTAATCGTCTAATAATATTTTAACCATACATAAATATATTTTTTATTATCATAAATATTTTCGCATTACACAAAACTTTTTAACATTATACTATATATTTCATATTTTATATTTTAAATTAAACAATTAAATTTAAAATAAATACACAAGTACTTAAAAATGAGATTTTTCGTCTTTTCTGCAAAAGAAGTAAAAGGATCAGAAAGGAGCAATCTATTTCCTGCTCTTTATCTCTCAAAAAAAATATACTTAAAAAAGCACAGCTACGAGTTATTATGATATAAAATTTTCAACATTATACTACACATTTTACATTTTATATTTTAAATTAAATAATCAAAATAAATATATATACACAAATACTAAGAATGAGTTTTTTCATGTTTTCCACGGAAAGAGCAAAAAAGAGTAGTCAATCACTTATTTTTCATCTCTCAACAAAATATACTTATGAAAAATAATTTTGTTTAAAATTAAGTACTACTATAATATAAAAGTTGTATGTATTTATTTAACTTCTTCTCCAAGTTTTTTTTCAAACGCTCGCTCTCTTGATCAAACTGTCATTAAACATTAATCTAACAGGTGTCTACAAAATCAACTTCTGTAAGCATCTACAGAGCCATTTTTTTCATATATATATATATATATATAATACATTTTAGTAGTGTCGTTAAAGTATATTTCTAATAGTGCCATTGATGAATGGTCCATATCGATTTAATCTGGACCATTGAAAGACTAAATCTGGACTATCCTCGATGATCGCTTTATTCCATTGTAGTCGCACCCTTGGCAATTCTTTACACCTTCCGTGAAATCTAGACTATTGAAAGACTAAATCTTGACTGTCCTCAATGATTACCATATTCCACTACTATTGCACTCTCTGTGATCATCTCCACCCTCTTGTGTCCTTCGTGATCGTCTACATCCTTTGCACATCCTTTGAACTTTCCTTGCTTGCACTTCTCTTTCCTCTTTCCTATTCTTACCATATATATATATATATATATGGGTAACATTCACATGTCACTCTCGGTAGTAGGGATATTAAAATGCTGGTCTTTTAATACAATCGTTCGGTCTTTTAACACAAAACGCCGATTCTCTCATCACGTCGAGTACACATCACAACTTCAGTTAAAAAGTAAACATATTATTGAATAGCAAATATCTTTATGGTAAGATCCAATTATAAAAATTCGACAACTTTAACCCTCAATCCCTAAGCATATATAAGGCTTAAATTCATAATGCCCTGTGCCCTAATCTTCCCGACAGTTGCATGGTGCATTACATGGAGAAGAAGGTTCAGTGACAGTAATATAGCAATGGCACGTGGGAAAAAGACCATTCCAATTCCACCGCTACTCCCGTGTACATGGCAGGTCAAAATCGACAAGGTTGAGAAAGAGATACAATTGTTGAAGTCGAGATATGACTTCTCTCCCGAGGTTTTTGAAGTTGTGTTGAGGAGCAGAAAAAAGCAGAAAGACAAAACTGGCAACTACGATTATAGTCGCAGGGTGAAAAAATACACAACATCAGGTGTGCTGAGCGGTATGTCTTACAATCATTTGCTGATTCAATGACACTACTCAGTACAGTTCAAATAGTGTAGTCCTCAAGACCTGCTGAAAGAAGACATAAGAAGCTCGCTTCAAAGCCAAAGAAGACAAAACTCATCCATCCACAGCCGTCAACTTCAGAATGGTTCACCCCTCAAAGTAGGGTTCAAGAGTTTGAAGATTGGTTTACAGCAACCACTACACAGAAACAAGTTGAAGTGATCAATGCAGATAGCTGGAGCAGTAATTCAAAGTCTGCTAGCAGTAACGATGAAAATGACAGTCTGCCATCTTTTGAATTGAGTTGTTTTCAAAAGGCACGTCATAATATGGAGAAAAGAGAAGTGACTATTGCAAAGTCATCTCTGTTTATAGTTGATGCAATTTCATCAATTCTGACAAGTTTTGTTGTGCATGACTTATGTGTCAAGAGAGTTTTTAAAGGCACATCATCATTCAGTTTGATAAATAAAAGGAATAATGTTACATAGTTTGTTTTGAAAAATACAAGGTACGACAGATTTCGAAATTTTGCTGAAATGCAAAAATATATGGATAGGAAAGAAAGACTCCCACGAATTTATATTCAACTAATGAGGCAATGAGAGGAAGAAGATACTCTGGTGATGAATCTTCCACTACAGTGTGAAAAGTATACCGGAATTAATGATGAATCAAATGGTATACTTACAGTTGTTGCTGAAAGAGTTTTTACAGAGACAGACAGATCTCCAACAGATCAGACGGATAGCATTTCAGACATTTTAAGAAATTTAAAATTACAGTCTGCGGTATCTGTCTCTGTGGAAGAACAACAACAACTTTCTGAGGCAAATGATAATCAAACACTGGGTGAATATTTGCAGAGCATAAAGAAAAAGAAATTTGATGCAACTGTTCGGAGTGATGGACAGGAACATGTTGAAGAAATAATACAGTTACAACAAATACAATAATCAGTTTCTGAGCATTACAGTCCTCCAAGAATATCAACTGAACAAGTCATAGAAGAATCTCTTGATTTCCAAGCTGAAGAAGAGAATGTAAATCATCAACAAGAGACTTCACAAGTGTAGAATGAAGATCAGTTGAGAATGGTTGTACATCAGTCACGGATATAGAATGTTGAAGATTTGCTAAGTACTTCTCATTCATTTCCTAAGGCAACTGTTCAGAGTGATGGACAGGAACATGTTGAAGAAATAATACAGTTACAACAAATACAAGAATCAGTTTTTGAGCATTACAGTCTTCCAAGAATATCAACTGAACAATGCATAGAAGAATCTCTTGATTTCCAAGCTGAAGAGGAGAATGTAAATCAACAATAAGAGACTTCACAAGTGCAGAATGAAGATCAGTTGAGAATGGTTATACATCAGTCACAGACAGAGAATGTTGACGATTTGCCAAGCACTTCTCATTCATTTCCTGAGGAAGATATGACAGTAGACAATGTATACTTTCGAAATCAAGAATGTCTAAACAATTATAGGAAATTTTTGAATTGTGAGATACTGTACGAAAGACCAGTAAATTTTAAAGGTTTACAAGAGATTAAAGATCTCTTAAACTTTCAAGGTCTACTACATATTATACCAACAAATTGCAAGTTAGATGTATTTAGAGAAGTGATAGCTGCTTTTTATACTAACTTGCATGTTGAGGAGGACAAATTATTTAGCAACATAGATAAGACTATTTTTGAAATCACTCCTTAGTTGGTCTATGATACTCTTCAATTCATAAATGAGGTACAATTAGATACAACATCTTTGAATTTGCTAGATTGGAACATCAGTTCGATAGCAAGAACCTCTCATTCACATGACAAATTGCAATATCTAGATGACCTGAATGGCAAAGCCAAATTCATAGGAAAAATTCTGCAAGCACAGATTTTTCAGAAGACAGGGCATCGTGAACATATCCAGAGAATTTGTTTATATAGCACGTATGCTGTGATGCAGAAAATAAAAGTAAATTGGTGCACATTGTTTTTGGATTCCATACAGCACACACATTCAAAATTATTTTATAGAATCAATCTTGTGAAGTTGATATCGGGGATAGGATATGATGTGAATAACTGGCCAAGAAAATCCTTCTGGACAAAATCTGTTACAGTTGCCGAATATAACAAATTCATTTCTCATGCACCAATTACAGACATATACTAATCATCAACAAGTGAACAGCCACATACGTCGACAGAACAAGATTTATTATCTCCTGCAAAAGTTGCGTATATTACACAATTAGGAGAACAAATTGGTCAATAGATTTCAGAAACTATAATAAGTTCTGTACAAAATTAGAGGAGAAATCAAGGATAACTTATACTTTTCTGATTTCTTGTTGAATTGTAATTGAAGTGTATGATTTGTATAAGTGATTGATTTGTTTGTATAAGTGATTGAATTGTAATTGAAGTGTATGATTTGTATAAGTGATTGATTTGTTTGTATAAGTGAGTGTATGATTTGTTTAAGTGATTTAAATATTTACGTTAAGTGTTTTAAATATTTACGTTAATGCTAAATTAATTAGCACTCGAATGTTCGATTAAGTGTTGTAAATATTTAACTTAGTAGATTAAATATGTTTAATATTTAGAACAGTTAGGAGAAGTAATGTGAATGGATATATTTAGTTAAATAACTGCTACATATGCATATAGTTCGTGAAATATCACCGTAGAATGTCACGTGAAATTTTAAGTTCACATGTGATGAGAGAATCGACATTTTATGGTAAACAACCAGACGATTGTATTAAAAGATCGGCGTTTTAACATTCACATGTGACTTTTTAAATTAGTCGTGTGCATTGTACAGTGTGGCTGTCAACTTAATATTTGAAGGGGTATAGTTTACATGTCACGTGAAATTTTAAGTTCACACGTGATGAGAGAATCGGCGTTTTATGGTAAGTGGCCGAACGATTGTATTAAAAGACCAGCATTTTAACATTCATATGTGACTTTTTAAATTATTCGCGTGCATTGTACAGTATGGCCGTCAACTTAATATTTGAAGGGGTATAGTTTACATGTCACGTGAACTTTTAAGTTCACACGTGATGAGAGAATCGGCGTTTTATGGTAAACGGTCGGACGATTGCATTAAAAGACCAGCGTTTTAACATTAACACGTCATGTTCAGTAATTGGGCATGTACTTTTGAACGCACGCGGCTAACTTAAAAAGTCACGTGTGAATATTAAAATGTTGATCTATTAATGCAATCGTCTGGTCATTTAACATAAAACGCTGATTCTCTCATCACGTGTGAATTTAAAATTTCAAGGTAGATTTTTCTTAACTTAAATATTACGGTCCATAAACGGTAGTTCTGTGCGTCACTTCTTTATCCACGGAACTACCGTTTATAGATGGGTCCATAAACAGTAGTTCTGTACGTCACGTTTTTTTTTAACGATATTTCCGTAAAATTCTTGAGAAATGCAGAAGTTGAATACTCCCCATAGAATAGTGCATATCGTAATTGAAATTAAACAGAACGACACATGAAAAATAATCGATTGAAAAGGGAGTGTTTTTAAATATTTAATGAAAATATTTTTTAAGTAAGTAAAATCGAATTATTTAAAAAAAAATTCACCCTAATATTTAAGTGAAAAAAATTTCCACCCTAAATTATTTTAATTAAATACTACATAATTAAAATCGAATTATTTTATAAAAAATCCATCCTAATATTTAAGTTAAAAAAAATCCACCCTGAATTATTTTTATTAAACACTACATAATTAAAATCAAATTATTTAAAAAAATCTACAAACTTCTTTCAAATTTAATCACCGTATTCGTAATTAATGAAAAATTAATTAATTATTATAAGTTAATTAATACAACAGTTCGAAATATACGTACGTGAGTGAATTTTTAAAGTTAAGGGAGAAAGAGTACACACGTCTTTTAGGTGAAGAGAGAAAGTGTTTTTAAATTTCACCTGCATGAGAGAGAGTAACTTTTAAGTTTTTAAATTTCACCCATCAAGAGATTGACGGACACCAGTAAAAGTGACTTCTGTAGGTACCTACTGAACTCGTACCATATATATATATATATATATAAGTTTATAAGTTTGCAGGTGTCTACAAAAATTCTTTTGATAAGTAATTGGTTAACCTAATGATTTTATCAATTAATTGATGCTCTCATCAAATCTGTATGTTAGAATATTTGATGAGATTGTTAGGTTATCCAATTTTTATGTCGAGATACTTGATGATTTCATCAATTAACTCATGAAATATATATATATATATATATATATGTCAATTCTCCATTGACACTGGTAAAAAAATATTTCTAATAATATCTAACCTCTTAAGTCATACTTAGGATATTTTTAATATTTTTTTAAAAAATTCTGCCTATAAGAGTATTTTTTGATTAAGGTCTTTCAATGATCAGAGTAAATCTAGACTATTAATCTAGAGTATTAGAGTGTCTTTCATATATATATATATAATACAAGAGAAACAAAAACGGACGGTGGAGATGAATGAGATCAGAAAAACAATACTTGGGGCTTACGAAGTTTGACATCGGCTGGCGAAGATGTTCGGGTGGAATGTGACGGGCGAGAGATGACGGCGACGACGGCGACCAGCACCGGTGCGGTGGCTTAGGATGCCGTTCCTGTACCACGGCCAGATCGTTCGGGAGAGCGACGGGTGGCGGTCGGCGTGTGCGACGGAGCCGCCCGCGTGCATGCACCCACCCCCAGGTTCATCCCCCATCGCAGAAGAAGACGCGCCAGGAGCGTCGCGTGCTGCTTTTCACCCCTCCCCCACCTTTTTGTTTTTTTCTTTTTTTCTTTTTTTCTTATCCTTACCCAAAACTTACACGTCTTTCCTTCTTCCTCCGTATGTTTGTTTGAATTCCTATCCCCTGGTTTTACGGGCATTTTTGCGAGTTAAATTGAATTTTACTTTTTTTTTAAAATTATATAATTTATGATAAAAAATAATATTATTATTTTTTAAAAAATTATAATAAATAATAAATAAAATAAGTAAAATGATAATGTATAGTATTTTTTATAACAACGTGATGATATTTTTTAAATTTACAACGAATAATAAATAAAATATATAATATAAAAATAAATAATATTGACATGATATATTTTTTGAGAGTTGTGATTATAGTATTGTTTTAAAAGTTATCACATAATGAATAGTAAAAAATATAAAAGTTATTTAGTAAATGATATTGTAAAATATTTTGATATACAGTAAAAAATATGATTTTATAATTATAAACGCATAGACAAACAAAATCAATTGAACTCGTGCGAGTTCTGTACGGTAACTTTAGAAGTTTGTTTGTGTAATAAGTTAAGATGAGGTAAGTTTTGTACAGTAACTTTAGGTGTATATATAGTATCATTATTTACCATAAGAAAAAAAATGATAGTATTTTTTTAAAGAGTTGTAATAAATAATAAATAAAATATATAATAGAATAATAAATAGTAAAAGTTGTCTGGTAATAAAATGATAAATATGAAATTTATGTAAAATTTATTTGATAAATAATATTAAACAAACAGACCCTTAATAACTACAAAAAGTTAAAAAGTATGTTTGTTTGAGAGATAGCACTGAAGTGAGATTTATATTTTTAAAGAAATTATATAATTTATGATGTAAGTATTTTAGTATAATTTTTTAATTAATATAAAATGTTAAAATTATTTAATAAATGTTATTGTACATAACTGATGTGTATAGTAAAAAATAAAAGTATATAGTAATAAACACATAAATAAATAATGTTAAAGTTAAAAATAATGAAATAAATAGAATTATAATTTTATAATAAATTATAAAATAAAAATTTGTACGATGACAATGATATACATATGGAAGTTTGTGCATATATAGTAACAATTAAAAGTTTAAACAAATGGAATATTTAGCCTTATTTGTTTGGTTAGGTCCAACTTTTAACTTTATATAAATTATATAAATTCTCACATCACAATTTACTATACAGTTTTAACGTTATTAGTGAAACTACTTAGTTTCAAATAGTTTTAGTTCTATTTTCACATAAATCTCATATATCATTATTATTATAAAAATTCTTATACACAAATTTTTATCACATAATTTACTATATAATTTTAATATCATTTGTTTCATTATTCTCAATTTTAAAATAATAAATCAAATTTATCATCATTTTTTATTTTTTCAAAGATAAACTTTTACGTAAACCCGAGAAAAAGAAACAAAATGAAAATTTTTTCATCATTTACAAACCATTTGAGCACTCAGTAAATATTGGAAATTTTTTTCACCATTTGTTCGGTACAAAGTCAAATGGAAAAAAAAAAATTCCATCATTTACACAAACACCATTGCAGTCGTTACTTACATTTGGTACATTTGTTTGCACTTACTTTTAGTTCTTAAAGTGAATTAGAATTTTTTTAAAAGTTATGTAAATAAATACATTTTTTTTTATTGATACGATAGCTTTAAAATCTTAAAGCATCAGTTTCAACATAGTTGATTTCTCACTTACATTTGGTACATTTGTTTGCACTTACTTTTAGTTCTTAAAGTGAATTAGAATTTTTTTAAAAATTGTGTAAATAAATACATTTTTTTTGATTGATACGATAGCTTTAGAATCTTAGAGCATCAGTTTCAACGTAGTTAATTTTTCACTTAACAGATTGACTCATTCACATCTCCTCAAAACAATATTTGCTCTTTAAAACTCAAATGATATGACTACTCACGGTGATTTTGTAGGTGATTTTTGGGATTTTGGTTTTTTCTTTTTTGGATTTTTAATTTTTCCTCTCTTTTTTTCGGAATTTTTCGAATTTTGGTTTTTCTTCTTTATGTAGTTATTTTTGTAAGTGAACATTGATTTTTTCACTGTTTGAAAATTTATTTATGAAAATTTTATTTATTAAATTTTTTCTATGATTGAATTAAGAGTATTTGTCTGAGAGTAGTGTGATTTGGTTCAGTATATTATAATTTTTAAAATTAAAAGTATTTTATTTGTACTTAAATATTTTTAACACTATAAAATTATAAAATTGAAACTTTAAAAATAATTTTATTTATTTTTAAAAATATTTTTAATAAAACAAATTCTCAAAATATTGTTAATAACATTTATCAAAAAAACTAGTCTTTAAAGGTAAAATTGGAACTTTTAAAAAATTTTAAAAAATATTACTCCAACAAACAAATGCAATTCTTGAACTACCGCTCTTTCAAATTTTCTTTTTCCATGATTTCTAAAAAACACAAACATTCCCTCCCTCTTTAAATGTAAACTTAAACTATTTAAAATATCATATTACTTTTAGATACGAGCCTAAAATATTTTAAATTAATACTGAATTCCATATATAAGTATAAATTACTCCATATCTTATGTTTTGTATTTATCATTTTCATTGTAAACTTGAATTGCACGACAATATTTTATACCTTTCTTTACGAGCAATGAAATTATTATTTTTTTCTTTTTTATATTGTATATATTTTGATGCAGCTAACGTGATGTAAACAAGCAATTTTAATTTTTGAGAACTCCTAAATATATATATTTGAAAACAACCATTTTCAATATATATAAATGTTAAGGAAAATCTATTATTGTTGTTGTTATTTGTGCGATGGAAGTGGCCTTTGAAAATGGGTTTGCTATTGGGCCGAGCCCACTTGAAAGAGTTGGGCCATGGTCCACCTTAGTTGTCTAATTTAAACAGACTAATGGAATGGCCTTAATTAAATAATCTTTTTATCTTTGAAACGTCATTAGCAGCGTTTTTATGCATACCATTCAATTCAATCATGCCAGCGTTATTATGCTATTTTATGCATGCCATAACAAATCTGACGTTTGCGTACATTGCAGAATAATACCTTTATAAATCGCTATCATATATAGTGAAAAATAAAGACATACAATAACAAATCTTTAAACAAACAAGACCTTCATGTGAATACCAATCCAGATTGAAAAAAAAAGAAACCCAAAATAAACAGAGAGTTAGAGATTACGGCTGAACAGTTGAAAAGGTCAAAGCCGAGTCATCGTAAATGTTTTCTCCCTTTTCAGCAGCAAAACATACGTGTTGACTATTTAAAAAAAAAAATCCGTGTGCTGTACGTGTTGACTTTAAAAGAAAAAAAACAGATATACTAATACTGACGTAGTCTTTAGATTGTCAACGCATTATGTTTTAACAAGTGTCCCTTTTCTTTGTTGTGGAGTTGTTTTTTTTTGGCATTTAGCGTTAGGGATAATTACGAGAATGCGTAAAATTAAAGATCAAATGTAGAACATGGAAACAAACACTACCTGTACATTATCCTTTTACTTTTATTATTATTATTTATTATAACCTTAAAAAAACATTATCGTTACTTTCTTTATCGTAAATCATATAATCCAACACATCTAAACACCCACCGAAACACTACCTGGAAATAAGTAACACCACTATCTTCTTCCCATGTGCTTCGGTGGCCTGGATGTGGATCCTGAACCACTCGCAATGGTCCACGTGTCCCCGCAGATTGAGAAACACGGTGTGATGCAAAACTCGGTTTTGGGATTCTATTTCTTCTCATGCATGCTGTGAAGCCAGCGGTACGCCAGCCCACACGCGGGGTGGTCGGTCGACGAACGACGCCCGCCGTTGCACCGGCGACGTCGTCAGCAGACCGGACCGTACGTGGACGCCGACACGCGTTACGCGGCAGACCGGACCGGACGTACGCACGTACGTGTGGAGTTTCATCCGCGTGCACTGCACGTGCTTTAGACGTGTAAGAAAATTTGTACGATAACAATGACATAGAAGTTTACAAAAAACTAGTGAAAAGTTTTAACTAATAGAATCTTTGTTGTCAAAATTTTCTTTTATTGCATACATATATATATATATATATATATATATATATTAAATTTAATAATTGAAATATCTTTTATAATAAAAATTATTTATAAAAATATAATATCACCGGTAACTCATCAAACATTAATTACATTATACTTTTTACAAAACAGACTCATCAAAAGGTAAAAAATAAAATTTTTATAAAAATTATTATTTTAACAAATAAAATATAACTCTAAAATGTTGCTCGATCTTGTGATTTCGCAACTATGTCTTTCAACTTTGATATTATACGTAAAAGAAATTAATTTATCATGTTGTGATAGCGTTTGTTTGTATGTATTTATTTGTTTAGTTATTTAATCAAAATGTGGGTGCAGCTGGTAAAAGGTGTCGTCGGTTCAATGTTAGGTAAGTTTAAATTAAATTATTCACGTTCAAACAAGCTTCCGTGTGCTCTGGTCAAGAATTACCTTCCGTAAGAACCCCAGAATTCAATAAAAATTATAAAGATTCAACCAATCTTAAAATTGAACTTTGCTTAATGAAACATAATCTTAAGTTTCGTTTTACGTGACTTTTACTTTAATTAAAAAGTATTCTCAACGATAACGTGAGACATTTTTAAAACAACTTCGTCCTGTTCTATTTTGTTGACGAATTTTTTTCCTATTTCATATAAGAAGTGTGTTTTTCCGTTCTTTAAGTTGAAAATGTTAGTTCCAAAACAAACGTATAGTCTTAGGCTACGCTTATTTGAGAATTTTTCAACCATATTTAGTGTACACTGCATTGGTAAATAGTGAATTAATTAAATAGTAGTGAATTATATAGTAAATCGTAAGATAAGAACTTATGTATATGATAATAATAACATATAAAAATTTACTAAAATAGAGAAAAAAATCTGCAACAAACGTACTCTTAGGCCTCATTTGGGGATAATTCCAACTAGCTTCAGAAGTTAGAATAAAGATGAAGTTGAAGTTAGTTTTACAAATGAAATTAGAGCTACAGAGAAATCAAGGTAATGAAGGTGCATTTGGGGAGAATTTTTTTTCAATTCTACGAGTTAGATAGAGTTTAAGCTAAAATTGGTTTCACAAGTTGAGTTAGAATGCACAATAAAAGTTAGAATCTATACAATAATAATAATGTTGAGAATGATTTTATAATTAGAAGAAGCTAAAATCAAACAGAGTAGAGTTTGTATAGTAATAATGATATTAAAAATTTATGCAAAGTTAAAACTAAAGTTAAACCAAACGAAGCTTCTCTATAGCTAGTTAAGTGTTTGTTTGTGTATACGGAGATAATAGAAAAAGAAATGATGAAAATTTAAGAATTGATGAGAAATGAAAGTTATGAGATTTGATAAGAAATTATTCAAAAGAAGTGACTTTGAAAATTTGTGTAGAACGAGGCATTAGAGGTTATGACTTTGATGGCTCTTGCAAAAGTTGGATGGTCGATTTTTCATGTATGCACAACAAAGGACATCGAAAATGAATGTCTAGAAATGTGCTTTGCACGTTTGTGCACGTGAAATTTGTTGGATATGAATTAACAAGAATTTATTTCTTGAGCGAAATTAAATTAGGTGGAAATGAATTTAATATAGAGGTGTTTGTACACATCTTACAATTAAACGAAACAAGAAATTCTAATAGTTAAATGAAAACAAGTGAGGAAGCTCAAATTGGTTGAATTCCAGATGATTCATGTCTCGTAAGCTTAGACTTCATTTTTGTCTAAATCGAAGAGTGAATAGTATTAACGTAAATGAATTGAATCAATAAGTGATTCGTAGGAATTAAATTCATTTTAATTTAATTCTCATAAATTCTATAGGCATAATAAAACTGTCCCAATGACTTTCTCATAATTTCCATATGTAGAGAAATCATGGAAAAGTAATTTTCCATCGTTTTCTATTTGTACAAATATCCTAGGTAGGGGAGGTTCGTACTTCTTAGAAATCAATAAAAAATAAAATTTTAAAAAAATTATTATTAAAATTTTAAAAATCTAGAAATGAAAAATTTTATGAGATTATCTATACATCTTACGAAAATATAGAAAAATTTATATTTAATTTTAAAAAAATTAAAAATAAAAAAAAAATCATTAATTTCTAATAAACACAAACTTCCCTCCCTTAAAATCAGATCAATAAAAAATAAATTTTTTATAATTTTTTATTATTATTAATTTTAGATACACAAACACCGTGTAAATATCTAACAAAATATTATTAGTTAAATATTTGATCGTTGAATGTTGTGTGCGGCAACAGCCAACTTTGTTCCGGCCACCGGTCGTAGACCGTTCATGTTCCATTCCGTGATTCTTCTTTGTTTATATTATATGTTTTCTTTGGATAAAAAGATTCAGAACCGGGCGTGGGCAGTCAGTTTGACCGGTGATCATTGACTAAATTAATCTCAGGATCAAAATGTCATGCCTTTCATACTTGATCTTGATTTTAAAAGCTTGGCTAAAGACAATAATTTGAAGTCGTATCTGATGACAACGAGGTTTTGATTGGAATTTTTTTGGGTACGAAGTTGTATATAATATATTTTTATTAAATAAAATATTTAAATAGTAATTATAATAACTTCTTTAAATGTAAAATGACAAAAATAATTTTATCTTTAACAATTTTTTTGATTTTGTAATATTGTTTCTTTAACAACAATGTTAACAAAAATTAAGAAAAATAGATTTAAGAATTGTACTGTAAATATACCTTATCTATACTAACCTTATTTTCAAATATAAACTAAATTATTTACTTTCTTTACTTTAGTTTCTAAAAGTACTTTTAATTTTACGATAACATGTATATTTTTTAATTAACTTATTTAATTATCAAAATTATTTTTTTTTTCTCTTCTCATTTTAAAATTATTTACTTAAAATTTTTTTTTTTTTCTCTGAAGGATGAGTAATGTAAATAATTTTACTTAATATTTATATCAAATAAAATATGTAAATAATAATTATAATAATTTTTTTATTATAACGAAAATAACTATATTTTTAGTACTTTTTGTTAATTTTATAATTTTATTTCTCTCTGACATCATTGTTGACAAAAATTAAAAAATATAGAATTGAAAGTCGAACCGTGTGAAAACATTTTGTGAAAATCCGGGGCGACGGATTTAAATAAATCTCGATGGTTTGGGTCGTTTTACCGACCATTGGCGAAGCTGGACGGGATAACTCCGGCATGCGAGTGGGCACGGCCGGCGGCATCAGTCTCCCTCCGTGGTCGGCAGCGGCGAAGACAGCCACCGGCGAGAACCGTCAGTGCGTGCCGTCGTTCAGCACTCCGGCGGACGCCGGCAAACGGAGTAGCTCCTCCGTTACGCCGACGCTTCTCCACCTCTCCGGCCTGCAACGGGTGCTCCAGAATTCGCCGCGTCCGTTGCTGGGGGGCGGGGACGAGAAGGCCTCGGCGTTCGACATCACGTCGTTCGACCTGTCTGACGTACTGCCGGCGGCGAGGAAGGTGTCGGAAATGTCGCCGAAGAGAGTGCGGCAGCTGCGGCAGCTGGTGTTGGACTCGCCCAATACGTCGCCCAAGGGGATGATATCGCATCGTTGGCGAGAGCTCCACGGCAGGGATGACTGGTCGGACTTGCTCGACCCGCTAGACGAGGATCTTCGCCGGGAGGTGGTGCGCTACGGCGAGCACGTTCAGGCCGCCTACCATGCCTTCCATCACGAGCAAGATCATCGAGTCACCGTCCCTGATCGCGCCTACCGCGTTACCCAACACCTCCACGCCACCTCTTCGATCGTGCCGCCGCCATGGCGTCCGCAAGAGCGGTCCAGCTGGATCGGCTACGTCGCCGTCTGCGACGACCCCCGTGAGATCCAACGGTTGGGGCGGCGTGACATCGTCGTCGCACTCCGGGGCACTGCCACGTGTCTCGAGTGGGCGGAGAACCTTCGCAACGTCCTGGTCCCCGTCCCCCACCGCACCGACTGCACCGACGACGAGGTCTCCGGCGTGGCGCCAAGAGTGGAGTGTGGTTTCCTGAGCCTGTTCCAGACCACATCGCCGGAAGAGCAACGGCAGAGCTTGTCGGGCACCGTCGCCGACGAGATCCTCCGGCTGATCAAAGCCTACCCTGGGGAGCAGCTTAGCATCACGATCACCGGACACAGCCTTGGCGCGGCCCTGGCCCTCCTGGTCGCCGACCATCTCAGCGTCTGCGCCCCAAAAACGCCACCTATCGCCGTGTTCTCCTTCGGTGGCCCCCGTGTGGGAAACCGGGGCTTCGCCGAGCGCCTCAACCGGAGAGGGGTGAAGGTGCTCCGAGTGGTGAATGAGCACGACGTCGTCACCAGAGTACCCGGCGTCTTCGCCAGCGAAGCCGTGGACCGTAAGCTCCGACGCGCCGGAAACGGTGTGACGAACAGAATCATCAACGTGCTTGATGAGCACATGCCGTGGGCGTATTCCCACGTCGGGAACGAACTGAGAGTCGACAGCCGGCGGTCGCCGTACCTGCGGTCCGACGCCGACTTGGGATGCTGCCATGATCTTGAAGCTTATCTCCACCTGGTCGACGGGTTCCTGAGCTCCCACATCCCTTTCCGCCGTAATGCCAAGAGAAGCATCGTGAGGTTGCTGAGACGGCAAGGGTCTAAAGCGAAGAAGCTCTGCAACAGCAAGAGGGCCACGCTCGTCTCCGCCGCGCCTGCACCGCTGCCCATCGGCGATGGTGGCGACGCCAATCACCACCTGCCGCCCACCATCGCTCAAACCCAACCTCAATCTGTCGTTCAACAACAGCATTTGATCGTTCGTTGAAAACATCGATCGATCACTGGTTTTTTGACTTGTATATTAATTTGTCAAGCTCACAGATTAACCAAAACTACAGCCATGTTTATATTGGGCATAATCTACTGAATCATGACCGATTCCAATAATCGATCGAGCAACATTGCTGGACATACCAAATCAATTATATAAATTGGAGCGAATAAAATTAAATCTACGTGTATATTAGAATTTATTTAATGATATTAAAGGAGGGATTTGTGCTGACTTTTGAAATTAATAAAAAATTATATAAAATGATAAAAAATAATAAGTTAAATTTTTTATTATTTTTTATAAATTTTTTACTAATTTTAAAAGTACATTTCTTCCTTATTAAATTAATTTTAGGAATGGGTTAAAGTTGACTCTAACTGAAGTCTTTAAGTTCTAAAGTGAATTATTTAATAAAAACTTATACGTAAGAGTTTGATAATACATGAAAATTTATATAAAGTTAAAATTTGAAATAAAAAATTGTTAGCAAATGAAACTTAAGATCTTGCTTAATAATAAGACACTTTACCTTTGAAAATTGCATAGAATTTGAGTTAAGTGATGAAATAAACGAAATTAAATAAGTTATGCGATAAAAAATTATGTATATGAATTTACATGATAATGATTATACATAATAATTTATATAAAATTAAGTTAATATTTGAAAATAAGGTGAGAATTCATGCTTCTCATCTCACGACAAGATTCTCTATTCTAATTTTTGTTAAACAATTAATACTATTTACATATTTTATTTGATAAAAATATTATATATCAACTATTCTTATAGTAAAAATCTTATCAAATATTGTTATATCACGTGTAAATTTTAAGTTAAAAGTTTCATTAATAAAGTAAAATTATAATAATCTCTCACTAGCAAAAAAAGTGAGGTACGCGCTTTTCGGAATCGACCTTTTTCTCATCGGAGCCCTGGAAGGCGGCCGCCGTGATTGATGGATACCTACGGGTCGTCGTCGGCGTCGGGGCCGGCCGCATCTGAATTGATGGACCAGGTCAAGGCTCGGCTCGCCCAAGCTTACGCCAAGGAGTTCGTCGAGGTGCCACATCCTCCTCCTCCTACTTTAAACGATTCTGTTGTTCAAAATTAGAAATCACCGTAGCTGTGCTACTGCGTGATAAACTACGGATCTCAACTTGAACCGAAGGTTCGTGAGCTAATTTTGTAATCGTTTCTAGCAAAAAGTTGTCGTATGTGAGTTTGTAGATGGAAAGTAACACATAAGGGGAAGAAAGTGCGGTAAAACATGGCGCTTCGTGGTGACCTTGTTTCTGTGATATGATAGTAAAAAATTAGTTGGATGTATCTTATCGTTAATTCACTGTATGATGATGGAGCACGATGGATGACTGTGACTTCACAACTTAGGACTGATCTGTTCCTTTTATTCTCTATTTACGTTATTGCAGTCGGTGAAGAAGAAATGCTTTTCGAAGTGCATTGCAAATCCCGGAACCAGCTTAAGTGGTAGCGAAAGCACTTGTGTCTCCAGGTGTGTGGATCGTTACATTGAGGCCACTGGTATTGTTAGCCGGGCTCTTTTTAACATGTCGCATTACAAAGTTTATAGAAATATTGTTTTTGACATTCTCCGAAAGTTATACCCAACACTCTTCTGCTGTTGTATGAATGGATTCAGTTTCTTTGTTGAACATAATTTCACAATGATCATTCATTGCTGTTGAAAATGTTATGAGAAGCTTTTTTTTTTCATGATTTGCAAGTCCATCTGTCCGACCTTTTTGCATTCTATGTATGCAAAACTATGCTTTTTTTTGAAATGGCAGAAAGAGATCTAGACATCAAGAATTAAACCTTGGTAGAGAGTATGAATACATACAACTAAGGTCTACTTGGCTACTTGGTAAGTAAACCTGATCTGCTTAAACCTGAGTAAGATTGCACTAGTGTTTTGGTAAACCTGATCTGCTTAAAGTTTGGGCATGTAAGATTGTAGGGAGTCACAATGCTTTTGCTATTTATAAATCTTGGCCTGTTAGTTTGTTAGATTAGCTTTAGAACTAATCTGCTGATTGGGAGGGAAGAAAAGCCTCTTCACTTTATGTAAATCAGAATAAGAGATTAAGAGTTATGGTATCTTAAGGAAAACTATTATCAAATGGATCTTAAGTTTTAGAGTTTAAGGAAAACAATTTTATTAGCAGCATCTCACCCTAAATTTTGTCTTAAAGATATCAAAAGTGTATAAAGAAAGCAGTTATCCATAAATTCACAAAGGGAACATGTAGGGATGAGACAAGCATGCACTTTAAAGTGATAAAGAGAGAGTAACCAAATTATTTTGGAAGGCCGATGGGAGAAAATACACAACATGGATTGCATTGAAGTAAAAGAAATTCTCGTAAAATTGCAGACCAAACATTAACCAACCATATACTCAAAATAGTAGAACAATGTTTTTCACGATATACAAGTAGACAGTTCGGTTTACATTAAATTAATTTGACTCGGGAGACATTGAAATCATCTGAAGGCGGCTTGAGTTTGAAAATGTCGCCTACAGCGGAGGTTCAGTCATGTTCTCATTCTCACTGCATTTCATGATCAATTTTAATTCTTTCAAAACATCAACCATGCCAAAAGTATTGTCTTCCCAGCTCAACAAGCACTGTGTGGCAAGGTGTGTTACCCTTTCCACTTGTTTTCTTTGTTGAGATGGAAGACTTCCGAAGGCAAGGAAAGGATCGACAACCTCCTCCAAGCGACCAGAGCTTATCTTTGGCAAGGCCACTGTAAGCAGGTCCTCATGTTTTAACCCCACAACAATCTCCAAAAGCAGTAGGCTGAAATCGTATGTGGTACATGAAACTTGAAATGTGCGTGAGCTGCACTCATCGGCATAACCACAAGAGTTCAAGATCTTGAAGCAACAGATCTTTGCCGAGCAGTCATCACCCACAAGGATATCCCTTGATTTGAGTTTTGAAATATAAAATGAAGGTTGAAATTTTAACTGCAAGAATGTTAGAGCATTCGCCATGTCCACAGCAATGTTCATTCGACTGCACCAGTCTAGACCTGATGCCTTCTTTTGCTTCAAAAGCTCTTCCAGACTCCTATTTATCATATACTCATGCACCAACAACAATGTGTTGTTTGGATTGGTACAGCATCCAATGACTTGTGCAACATTTTTATGTGAAATTTGAGCTAGTTTCTCTACCTTATCAAGGGCTTCCAGAAAGCCATCTCCAGTTTTACATCTTATTTTCTGCACAGCCACAGGATACCCATCATTTAGTTGTCCAGTGTAAACTGTTAGATCTACTTCATCAAAAAACAGTTTCTGATCTTCATTAAAGCCTCGAGGTGCTTTACTGAGCTCTTCATAAGTAAATGTTTTGGCCCTAATATTTCTTTCTGTCTCACTAGACAAGCATGTTTTCTCTGAATTCCAGTGCTTAGCCTTGATGCGCCATCTTGATGTAGTACAAAACATCACTAGTGTGGCAATTGCCAAGACTGCAACAAGTATTCCTATGCATAAAAGCAAGAAACCATTTAATTGCTCCTGTACTTCCATACTTCGTTCTTGGTATTCTATTTTCAATCGTGAAAAGGGTTAAAATCAGAAGTTCAACCGTTGGAATTTCAGGGTTGATAGATCTGTTTTTCAAATTATAATAAGTTCTTACGTAATGGAATTCCTGCATTTTCTTTCTATGACTATGTTCCATTAAATTTGGATGTTTTGATGGTTGTTATTCATTATAATGTGATGAACAAGAATATTTTTTCTATTCTCAACTAGATAACTTAAGCATGTAGCATGCTTCTAAAAACAAAGACAACCACTTTGTTATTGGCAGGTAGAAACTTAATCCACCGATTTCCCTGGAAATTAATGAATAATTTGCAATATTACCTACTGCAAAAGGATCAGAAAATTACAAAATACAAAGTTGTACTAGCTTTGCATGGTTTGTTTAATCTTAGCATTAGATAGCTAATTGTAAAAACTTGTCAACCTTCTATGAGTAAAGAGAAATACTTGTATTTGTTGATGACATAATTTTGATTAATGAAAATAATGTAAAAATTAGTTCTAAATTAGAATTATGAAGAAATATTTTAAAGTGTAAAAGATTTAAACTGAGTAGCACAAAAATTGAATACATTGACTATAGGTTTTTAAAAAAGAGGAATAATGATGAAGGTATACAATTAGATAGCGATGAGATTCATAAAAGTAAGATTTTTAAATACTTGGAATATATAATTAGTAATGGAGAAATTATTGATAATGTTGTTTATAAGATTAAGGTAAGATGGATGAAATGGAGAAATACTTTTAGAGTGTTATATGATAATAGAATGCCTTTGAAATTGAAAGGAGAATTCTATAAAATTGCCATTTACCTAGATGTGATTGAAGATTTAAATTTATTTAATTTAATCATAAATTGATAGACATGGAAGAAAAAAGAAGAAGTGGTCAACCCTATTTAGTGGAATTATGATTATGATTATTGTTGTTATTCACTTAGATATATTTTATAGTTCAGAATGTTAGGTTAGAAAGTATGATTGTGTAAAAAGTAATGTTGAGATGCAAATGCTTAATAGAGTGGTAATAGTATAAGTGATAAGTTACAGAATAATTTTATTAGGACTAAAGGTATTGCACCAATTGAAGAGAGAGAAAATTAGTTTAGTTGGCTTGGTCATAAATTTAGAAAACTAAATGATGCATTAGTTAAGAGGGAAGAATTAATTAATGTAAAAAAAACTAAAAGAAGTAGAGAAAAACCTAGAATTAATTTGTTAGGAATTGTAAGAAAACATTTAAATTTATGTAATTTAATAAAGATTTGGTCATAGATAGAAGCATATGGACAAAATTCATATAATGCATGCGGGATTATAGTATGAATTGTTGTTATATTCACAACTTAGAAATGAGGACGAGATCTTACCACTGAAATAAGAAATTTTGAAAGGATGACAAAACCATACCAATGATGATAGTTGCTCTCTTTTTGCAAAACCATCCACTGCAACACTTGCCAGCATCATCAGAACTCCCCACCGTACTGCATGCTGCAAGTTATATCAGATACACAAGAATATTCATAAATGCTTGCATCCATCAGAAAGAAATGCCCACATGATAGGTAGGACATGATAAATTGTTTTTCTTTTATATAGATAATGGTTTTCATTATCAAAAGTACTGGTAATATGTTTGTTTGGATTTCAACACAAGGGATTTTCTTTTTTTCCTTAGAAGACAAGGAAGGATCAATGTAAGAGATTCTTAAAAAGCACTCGAAACTCTGATCATTCATGTAAAAACACAACTTTTTTAACAAGCTGCGACAGTTTATCAAACTGTTAAACGCTTTTCTATTTCTTTCTATGAATCAGATAAACAGTCGTATTTAGAAACACTTTTCAGTGTTTAAATAGGGTTTAAACTGTTAAACACTTATTTAATTAAGTGGTTCTGTCTTACTTAGGGTGTGTTATGGGGTAGAATTAAGTGAGGTGAGATTTACAATTTTTTAAGAAATTATATAATTTAGGATTTAAGTATTTTGGTATAATTTTTTAATATAAAATATTAAATTTTTAAAAAATATATTACTATAAAATATTGTAATAAATAGTAAAAAATCAGGTATATAAAAACGTAAAAACAAAGCACTCACCACACTCATTCAATGTAGTGTACTTGTTTTGTTGAAAGGAGCCTTACCTTTCAAGCATCCGACTCCATCAGCAAACCCATCTCCGGCGGAGCTACCGGGGCATTCACACCTCACTCCTCCATGAACAGCAGTGGCATTCACCACAGTCGCACCCACAGCGCAGACGGACTGATTACCTGACCTCCGCGGGACTGCCCACTCGATCTCGAGTCCTCGCAAGGCCACCGTGCCATCAACATGGCTACCGCCGGCGGAGGAGGAGGAGGAGGAAGAGGAGGAGGAAGTGTAGGAATCCTTCAAAAACCAGCTAGAGAAGCCTCTACAGCCATACTGGGAGAACACAGAAAATCCATCACCCACTTTCCAAACACTTCCGTCCTTCAGGGAGTAGCAGCACCCATCACCACCGGAGCTCCCATTGTTGCCCACACACTTGGCCCTGCAAACGGTGGAATCCTCGCAGTCGTACAACCGCAGCACGTTCCCCGTGGTCACACCATAGTATGGATTCCTGTGCAGAACACGAGTCTCGTTGACGTGGAAGTACTCCCGGGGAAAGTCGACGAGGAGAGTGGCAGAGTCTGGGAAGAAGTCGACGATGCGGAGTTCCGTAGAGTTGAGGTCGAGAAAGAGGTGGGCCGGGCCGGCGCTGGAGTTGCTTCCACGGCACAGGACATGGAAGGCGGCGTCGATGGCGGGACCACATTTGGAGTGGAAGGGGAAGGGAAGCTGGAGGTCACCACAGCTTCCTCTGCACTGTTCTGTCGGCGGAGGCGCAGACGGTGGGAGCCGTTCTGGTTGGGAGACGTTGGAGGAAAAGAGGAACAGGAATGGGAGGAGGGAGGGGAAACGCCACATGGGTCGAGCTTGAACCGCGGTGGGTGAACGGCACAAATCCGATGGAAAGACGGTGACGCTCGTCAGAGGTTTGTAATGTTGGTGGCCAGGGCGGTGGTGGTGATGTCTTTGGTTTGGGAGACATCCGTACGACGAAGGGGGACGAAGGCAGAGGAGACAGTGGAGGTGGTGGTGGCGAACGGCGTTGGGAGGATGTGCCGGAACGGATATCGGTGCCGGAGCGCGTGACCCGGGCGGGGCGGTGGTGTGGAGGTTTGAATAAAATATGAACGAGTTTCTTGGAATTGGAGTTCGGAAGATTTTTTTTGTTTGTTTCTAGTTTGCCCTGAGATACGTTTGTTTAGAATAAAGTTTTTTTTTCGGAGTAATATTATGATTGTGTCTCGAAGAATCGGTACTTGAAATAATAAGTGTAGTTTAAAAATTATATTTATTTATTGTAATAGTAATTTTTATAAAATTTTAACGAGTAAATGCATTTATTTGCATTGCTCTAAAAATTATTTTAATCCACTTAAAGAGCTAAGAGTAGGTGTAAATAAATACATATTTAATGTAAAATCAGTTTTAACAATTGTAAAGAGTTAAAGTTGAAATTAGTGAAATAAATAATATTAAAGTTGTATGGTAAATTATGCGATAAAAATTGATATATAAAAATTTATATGATAATAATGATATATGAAATTTTATATGAAATTAAAATTAAAATTATTAAAACTACACCAAACGTATCATTCCATTTTCTTTTAGACTGGGTGGTGTCCAGTATTTGACTGGAATGGTCATACGGCTCAGTCCCTGAGGCTTCAGGATTTATTATATTCAACTATTATTTGGAGGTAAGTTTTTTTTCTTCCCATTG
Source organism: Amphibolis antarctica (assembly GCA_024699675.1). Taxonomy (NCBI): domain Eukaryota; kingdom Viridiplantae; phylum Streptophyta; class Magnoliopsida; order Alismatales; family Cymodoceaceae; genus Amphibolis; species Amphibolis antarctica. The sequence continues at coordinate 31,164 of JAMKPZ010000124.1, forward strand.
TGTATTTTTATAGTAGCCGTACTGGTTTTATTTTTATTTGTTTCTACTAGAAATACTTTTCTCATTGCAAGACAAGAAAAATCAAGTGTTTTTCTCTTTTGGTTACAGTTGGTTCTGTGTTGATCAGAATTTAAATTTTGATAAAAATTATAAAATGGGAAAATGAGGATATAGACAGTTATAGTTAAAAATATTGTAGATATTCATGCTATGATTTACATATATTTAACTTAAAATTTATTGATGATGAAGGATGCATCTACAATAAAGATTTATAAAAAAGAGACTTTGGGTGTGTTTGTTTCGAGCTCCATCTACTATAGAATCAGTTTTAATAACTATAGATAGTTGAAGTTGAGGATAATAAAATAAATGATATTAAAGTTAGATAGTAAATTATGTGATGAAAATTTATGTATGAAAGTTTGTATGATAACGATGATGTGTGAAAGTTTATGTAGAGTTGAGAGTTAAAACTTTAAAGTTGAAATAAATAGGACCTTTGTTTGTATTAGATGTAATCTTTATCATTAAAGAATTTAAGTTGATATAAAAAATTTTATATGATAGATAAAGCTTTTAGAGAGAGATTCATTTTATATAAAGCTCCACAACTTTCCTACCTCATGATTGTATTTTAAAAAAAATATTTCCCATTATATTGCTTTTGTAAGGTTATAATTTTTGGAAATTGACTATATATATTTTCTGAAGCAGGAAAATTGATCTATACCACAACAATGTTTTCTTAATTTTAAAAAATGATAAGCGGATCCTCTGTGATACACCTAGAATACAGTGCTTTGGTGAGGACTATTTTTTTTCCAGAGTGGTTTGCCATTGATCACCCCATGGTTTCTAAATTTCATAAATAATTTATTTAAGCTGTGTATAATTTACAATCGCTCCACTAATGCATGAAAATTGCATGTGGTATGGATGAACATTTTTTTTGATAATGGTAATGTTTTTACTTAGATTATAATTTAAGGGACCTTTTAGATCACAATGAAATAGAAGATCAATTTCATGTCCAAGAAATAATGGTATAGAAATGACTTCAGTGATTTTCTGGGTTCAGTAATTCAGATCTTAATATAAATTATAAGTAGTGCAACCTTTGGCCTACTTTTCCTTTGAGTTAAGTTAGTATGTTGATAAACCTTACAAGGAAGAAGTGATTATTTAAGATTAGTGAAACAAGAGCTGCACGTGTGTGCACTTTATTATTTTTATCAAAGGGTTTTGACCACGTTAGGGATTTATGAGTGTTTTTGATAGAAAGAACAGTGACAAAAAGTAGGCCCTTATTTTGAATTGACACTAATATGATGGAAAATAAAATCTCATCTATTCCTTTTTCATGAATTCTAAGTATACAAACCCCCACTAAGTTCACAATATTCACCTCTCACTAAAGGAGAGGAATAGGGGTGGCACAACATAGGAACTTAGGAAGCATAAGAGGAGAGGGAGGATTGTGGTCAATGGATGGAAACTGTGTGCTACTCACTTGTTAACAATCGAGTTTGATATACTGTTTATAAAAATGATATGCTAATTTTAATAGAGAGTGATATAATTTAGTATGCCAATCCACTAAACAGTATATTGAAAACATACTCAGATTTCAGATTTTTTTAAATTCTGAAATCAACACAAACATTAAAAAAGTGGAGGAAAGAAAAGTACTTCCTTTTGATCTTCTTTTTCAACAAATTCTTACATATTTCTAATTTTCATTTTTGTTACTTTTCAAGTGTACAAATAGATCCATGCATGAGTTACATCAATTATTACTTGGTAAAAAAATTGGTGTACATTAAAAGGATCTTCTATTATAAAACTTTCCCTCTAGGGTTCAGACTCGAGAACCTAGAGTTTGGTGTACATTAAAAGGATCTTCCTCCATTTCTTTTATACCATAGGTATCTATCTACTTGGAATAGGGTACCACTGAGTGCATGTCAAAAATCAGGGATACTGAAAAGAATAATAGAATGAATTGGAACTTTATCTAAGCCAAAAAATACAAGTGGATACATGAAATAAGGTCCTAGAATATTACAAGACATGCTTGGGAATGGTCAAGGTATAGTTATCTAATATAGAGGTAAAATGGTCATATCACACCTTCCCTTGTTAATAAATCTGATAATCAAATTGGCTGCCAAAACACTTTCCTTTCAGAACAACTAGAGTATTTTAATATCAATCAACACTCCACCTTCAGCTGAATACTTGCACCTACTTAGCTTCAAGTGTGTCAAAAGAGACGACATTCTAGATTCTTTGCCAATTCCAGAACATGGTGAACATTTGATAAATTTCTCAGTCTGTATCAGTCTGCCTTTGATGCTAGGAGAAGAAATCCATGTGAATCTTCATCAACTGCGTTGATTGGGTTGAGCTAAGCTTGCTTTGTCTCTTTCTTTTCATTTCTTTTTTGTCTTTATTTTGCAGTTTGTAATACTTCTTTAACAGGTGACCACAGTAGTTGTAAAATTTTGAATTTTATCTTGACTTACACTTTTTGCCATTGGGTCTTTTTTTCCATTGTTTTTCTTTTTGTGAACAAAACTTCGCTCTCTGGGTTTGATTCTCTATCCATCATATTTTTAAGAAAAACAAAAATTTCTTGACATTATTCAAGGAAATTGGATCTTTTCCATTGCCGAGTCTTTCGAAAATTCACAGAAGCAAAATTAGTTGTTTCTCATCATCAAATTTAACATTGGCATTTTCTAGATTCATAATAATAGAAGTGAACTCATTTTGGTAGAGTTGTCAACAGACTTTGTCATGTGACCATTGAAGTAGTAGTCTAGTTGTTGTGAAAATCTTTTTAGATCTTAAGGTTTTAAGTTTGAATCTTCGCTCAAATATAAATCTCTCATGAATTCATAATTGTGTTTCTCAACCTTTGACATTATCTATCAAAAAAAAAGAAGACTTTGTCAAGTGGATTAGCATTGAATTTGGGTACTATTTATGTTGGACCTTGTTGTGCTACAGGTTAAAGGAGGCAACTTATGGCCTACAATCCATTTTTGCTGTATTGACAATAACACAATTTGACTGTGTTTGATCATGTCAAGTTGTATATTTGATATATTGAATTATAGAATTGGTATACCAAACCTGAAAAATGGATATACCATTTATATTAATGGTATGTTGAAATTTAGGTTAAAATTTTCACTATCATAATTTCAATATATCAAACTATATATCAGTATGCTGAATCTAGGAAACATAAGACTTGATAATCAAATTGGTATATTGATATAATGTGCAGGATGGTATATCAAATATGTAAATTAGTATATCGATATTCTGTAAAATGATTTCAACAATTACCATTTCATAGAACAATATACTGTTTCATTAAAAATTTTCAACCATGTCATGCAACCTATGCACCTATATCGAGTGTTCTGGGTACTGACTTGATTGCATTGGATGGTGGTCTAGCACAACTTGAAAAACCATATCGAGCCAGACCAGCATGGTACCAAGAATGACTAACCATGAGGGAACACATCACATTAAATTGAAATTTACATCAAAAGGTCATGCAATCTTCACCTGCCGAAGATTGAAATTTACATATTGGTTGAATTTCTGTATCTTGATTGAAAGAATCTCAAGGATTGAAAGACAAATGTGGTGGTGGTGAGAAGAAACAATAACCAAAATTCGTAAAGAGAGAAAGGGTACAAGAAAAAGAGGGAACACATCACAAAATACTAAGATTTCACGTGGTTCTATTGAAACCTACATCCACTAACCCCAATTCAGGTTAAAATAAATGCACTAGTTTTCAAAGTTTCTAGGGATTGGATGAGGTTAGGAGAGCAACAATCATAAGTTATTGTGAAGTTATTTCCTCTACAATTAGTTTTAATAGTTGTAGAGAATTAGAGTTAAAAGTAATGAAATAAATAAAATTAGAATTATATAGTAAATTGTAAAGTAGAAGTTTGAACATAAATTTTTTTACAATAACGATAACATGTGAGAATTTGTAAAAAATTGATAGGTTTTATTTGCCGAATGAAGCCATAGTAATAGTAGGATAAACAAATAAAGCCATAATCTTCTTTCAAGTTAAAATAAATTTCTGTTCTTAACCCTAATTCAGGTTTAATGTATTTACATTCATCATAATGAATGCCCAAAACAACATTGAAAGGTCATAACTTAGCAACAGAAAGTGGAAATTCGCTAGATGTCCAAAACAGGGTTGTTGATTTTAGGACAAAAATTGGATGTTTGCAGGGCATATTCAGTTTAGAGAAAATTTAGAACGTCTGAAGGAACATTTGGTGGTAGTCTTGTAATGTTCTAGATTTTATAAACTTTTTGAAAATATGAGATTTGTGTCTTTGAAAATGATGAAAAATAATAAAATTTTGATTTTTTATTTTTTATTATTTTACATCATTTTTTATACTTTTCAAAAACATAAACCTCTCATATAGGTCAGAATTTTGCTACCAAAATTCGGCCGACATAAATAAACAAGCTTGCAAGCATGCTTCTTTGTATATAAGGGCCACCTTGCATGTGTCCAATGTCAGCTGACATCACGAGGAACAATAGAATTTGTTTGATATCAGAGGAGGGAATACCTATGGAAAGTCTTATATTACTTAAGATCTCATTTGATAACTAGATAATTATTGTAAAACCAATTTCGAAAATTGTGGAGAACTGAAATTAAGATAAATGAAATTAAATTTTACAGTAAACTCTAATTTGTGTCTATGAAATTCATAAAAATTAAATTGAAATGAATTCAATTTTCACGAATTTTTTGTTTATGTCAACGAAATTAAATTTAGTTTATTTTCATCAATACTATTCACTTTTTAATTTAGAATAAAAATGAATTTAAACTCATGAGCATTTTGAAATTTAATTAATTTAAACTTCCTTGCTCGTTTCTGTTCGATCATAACTGTTCGATCATAAGAATTTCTAAATACTGGTGCACAAATATTCAATAAATTGTGTGATGAAAATTTGTATCTAAAATTTTATACAATGATAACATAAAAATTTGAGAGAAATTTACTCCAAAACAATGATGACATATTGCAACTGAAAAAGAAGTGAGGCAAATTTTTTTTCTGATGCAGTCATGAAGCAAAATATCTGCATCTAATTGGTCCATCATTCATGAATGATTGCTGATATCAACATTCAGTGAAAAATGCTGAATGTAAATGGCAGAGGCTAGAGTTCATTGTCAAAACAAAGCTCAAGTCCTGAGTATGGTACAATGGCCATGTCTTAAAAGTTCTGTACAATATCATAGAAATTACTTTATTTCAATGTAAGAAATAAGGCGTACTTGATCTCTGTATGTCAACTGGTTGAAGCCTCCCCTGCCAAGCGTGATCTTTTGCTTCTTTTGTCATCGGCTGCACTTGCCCTACCTTCTTTCACCTCCATGGAGCACCTCTTGTAAGGCTTAAATCCTGTCTGTTTAAACTTCAATTTCCCATATCCATATTCATGTGTTAAAATAGACTTGTCAGACTGATTGTTGCTCCTTGATGACGACTCTAGGCTGGGAAATGGGTCGAATACAATATGATCCACACAGACGTTGCCATTGAGATTGACTGGTGAGCAAGTGGCAATTCTCTCGTCCAAGTTGGTTGTTCCATCTTCCCCTTCAGCGAATGAAAAGCTTTGCGGCAATACTTTCCGTGAGAAAAGAGCTTGGAAAGCTAGCCGACCCTGAAAAATTAAATTTATTAGTAGCAGAGGAAGATACCCAAAGGAAGTGCATTTATATAATGTGATTTGGTAAATTTGACATGGACAACCTCTTCTGAGACTTCCTTCCCAGATTCTCTGACACTTCCACTGCTTCTGAAGCGACAGTACTTAGTCTCACTGAAGGATGCCTTTTCCTCTGGATCCTTGTTGGTGTTGTTGAAGGAGGCCAGTTTGTCTTCCTGCTTTCCATCTTTCTCTAACACAACCTTTGTTTCTTTTTTGTTGCTGGAAGACTTGTTTGGGCCACAAAGGCAACTATCTATGTTTTCTGAATTTTCTGTTTTATTCCTATAGTTACGGAAGCCACCATTATGTGATAAATCAAGATCCTTAACATCCGAATCATTTAGGTCAACACCTCCTGGTCTTTCACCCCCACTCCCATCAGAGTCAGATGATGCCAATGTCGAAGACTTGGAACAGGAGCATTGCATGACTAAATCATCAGGTGATTCGGCATCAAGTACATGCTCATCTTGGAGTTTGTGCAGTTGGGCAGGATCAGCTTGTCTTGCCGCACCTGATTCTGGAGAATGATTGTTCAATGTTGTTGGACCTGTGGCTTGGGGTGTGGAGGCAAAGAAGCAACCAGTGGAAATAAGGGGATGACAAAATGGAAACGGTCCATGTGTTGCCCACCATGCAGTTGCAGCTGCCACTGTGGCGGCAGCAATAGCAGCCATACTTGGGGATGCATTAACTTGTCCTGTCGGTGGATGAAAGAAAGACAGGCCTGGGTGAGTAGATTGTTCTGGTCTTGCAGTAAATGATGGATTGCTGAATGGTGGGATTGGGTGAATCGGGGCTTCTTCTGGGTTTGGCATGGTTGTCACATTTGATGGATTGGGATTTGCACATTGACCAGAATTCACATTATTTACTTCAGTGGGAAAAAACCCAGCATGCTTTGTGGTGCTCCTAGTGCCTTGCAACTCACAATTTGATGTGATTGCCACCTCCTGTGGTTGCTTATGTGCAATCGAGTTCTTGGGAACTTCTTTCTGTGGATTTATGTGGAGTCCTTCGATCCTGCTGACATCCATATCACTGGAGTCAGCTGTACGCTGCGTTGATTCATTATTCTCTTTAGCAGTCAAAGAGGATTTTTCCTTCTCAGGCTTGTGGTTTCTGTCTTTCAGGAAGGGTACAGATTTCTTGAAATATTGTGGAGTAGCAAAACTCTCCTTTTCAGAAGACACAGAGACACATGGCACGTCTCGGAAAAGAGTCAAAACCACTGAGCAATCACCATTCTCAGAATTGTCTTCTGCTCTTTCTGAGGATTCAACACCAACCACTTTCTGGACAAAGCATACAAAATGAAAAAAACAAAATAACATAAAATGCAGAAAAAATTTGAAGGACATTTGTACCTCAAGCTGTGCAGAGTCTTTCAAGTGAAGTGTTTTATTTTGGCATGTGGTAGTAATGGGTGGTAATTCACTTTTATCATTTACTTCTTTGGATGAAAGAATAGCTCCCACACAAGCTTTTCGAGGGTATGGATTGCTAGGCTTTCTTTTAGGGCGTGGAGGAGGAATATCTATGTCAAGAGCTTGCTCCAAAGGAACTCCTTTTGACAAAGCTTCTTTCTCCAACTGCAGATGAAGTTCAAGTAGAGCATAAAAATATGCATCTTGAGGAATATCAACATCAATAAAGTACATTTTAGTTTTGAGCCAATGTTATGAATTCAAAACTCTTACATGGAAAGAACCATGGAACTAAAATTCTTACATTACTGAGATATAATTATGAATATGATACCCTAACCTATCTTAAACTTTTATCGACCTATTTATGGAACACATACATTAATTATATTAACTATCTCAATTTCCATCACATCTTAATCATTATAATTCTATCTTCTATCTTTACTACCTTGATAACTTCATATCTTAAATTTTTACTAACTATTATTCTAACTTGATTTCTACACTTATCTTTTTCAGTATATTACAATTTAAAAGCACTATCCTCAATTAACCTAGATTTTTTCTTACCTATTTAATTTTTTACAAGCATAATATGCTAATTTTCTTTCTTATCATTATATTCACTAATTCTATACTCTTACCAGTTAAGGTTTCTATATTCGAAGTTGCTAGCCTAATTTTGATGTTTTAGACCAACTTTTTTACTCACACTTGTCCATTAAGATGTGAGAAGCCTTGCTTATTTTTATCTGCGTTTGTAAACTGATACAAAACCCTTTGTATAAGAACTTGACACCTATGGTATGTAACACTTCCCTCTTTTTTTATTGCACTTAAGGTTTAATACAATGTACCACCAAGAGTTACATCTCAATGAATTATGTTTAAGATTCATGTTCATAAGGGGTTAACAAGTTTTTACAAGTTTAATATATACTTAACATTATCCCTCCTTTATTCAAGTTTGGGACTGACTATAAAAGGATGAACCGCCCATGTGAAGTTATATGTATATTTCATTAATATACATAATTGTATATTTCAATAATTAAGTATATATTAGTAGTACTCCATCAAAAACTTATATTTAAGTTTTCTTACAATGAAAAACATTTAAAATTTTAAGAAAATATATGTATATTTAAAATTCTACAATTTTCTTACACATCACATGCAAATAATACAAGGATCCTTGCAGACTTCGACCAGCATGAGGTCCCATAAGTCCAAAAAACCAAACTTCAACTAGTGCAAATTTCGGATATGAAGTATCAATGATTTTTGGACCAAAACAAAGAAGTATTCAAAATACAGATTAATATCCTTTCAGCCTTTATGATTTCTAGCACATGGCAATGAAATTTCACTGATACTGTCAAAATTTGACTCATTGACCACTCCATGACCAATCCATAATAAGTGCATGGGGAACAAATTTCTCTTGGTAAATATGGTTACAAGTAGGAGACACTTTTTTTTGCAGAAACATTGCGTAGTCAAATGGTCCTTTCTTTATTACCTAACTTTCAACTAAAGTAAGGCAAATGCCTTAATACAAAGCTGTTGATATTTATAGTTAATTTTTTTAATAAATATCAGTTTGTTTGTTTTCTGTGAATTGGCAAAATTCAGTCTATCAATGCACAAGTTTAGATGTACACATCATGTAACCTAGTTTCTTGTGTCAGGGGAATAATTTTATGAAATATTGGCTTAAAAACTGCAGTAATTGCATACATAATGATTAAAGGTGTAGAACTCCTACAATCAGATGTAAAAAATAGCAAGACAAGTTCCAACGTAATCAGAGGGAAAAGCCTGTCACACCTTCGAGAAGAATTTTTGTGCATGACTTCTGATTTGAACAGCAGTCTTTGTGCCAATGTGGTCTGCACAATAGATTAGTACAGAAAACAAGTTTATAAGACCTGACTAGAAAAAAATTCAAAACTCCTGGATATTAGAGATTAGCCTTGAAACGAAGAAAGATATTAGATTCAAATTGAAAGCATGATTTGATCTGACCTAAAGAAAACTCAACTCAGGAAAGAGGATTTGATCATAGGCAGAGAATGCAGGAAAAGTATATAATTGATGAGTAACCTTCAATACTCTGCCAAGCTCTCCCATAGAGCTTTAAAGCTTCAAGGAACCGATTATGCTCCTCATCTGTCCATCTCTCACGTTGCTTAGTGATGGTGTATGGCTTCCTTACCTGCATCGACCACCCACCAAGCCCAAGACATAAAATCCAACAAATCAGAATACAAAATATCCATGAGTGTTGTCACCTTCACACCCAATTCTTCTCCCAAGCAGCATGTCTCCATGGGTGAGCTTGGGAAAACAAAATTGCTATCACTGCAGATCCTCTCGGACGAGAATAAAACTCCATTCCACATCACCAGCCAGGTGGCAAGAATACCTCATTGTCTTAATTCAACACTGAAATCAGAGTCACAGGTAAACTCTTTCTCCAGTTGTCCATGAACTTCCCAACACAAATCTCACACAAGACTAGGAAATAAGAGAGAAAGATGAGATACCAGAGTCGATTACCGTGCAAAAATCAAAGACATTGGAGTCACACAATCAACTCAAGAAGGCCCTGCACATTGTTTCCAAAAAAAACCAAAAAACCCAGCCAGACCCTGCACAGAGAAGGAATCAACCACGAAAAGCTCCTTCTACAAGTGACCAGGAGTTGAAATCAATAGATCGCTCGTTCGACCAGTAAAAAATACCCTAGGAAACGCAAGGATGCAAACCGCAAACCACAAAATCGCCTCACAACGACAAACCAGGCCCTCGAAGATTCAAATCCGCATAACCAACCCTCCCACCTGCCGGAAAAAATGAAAAATCGATCGAAAACGCACCCAAATCACTCCCCCCCTCAAACCTCACCTCAAAAAACAAAAGGAATCAAATCGAGCACCCTCGCCCTCACCCCCACCATCACCCTCACTCCTCCTCCCCCGTTCTTACCCTTCCTCACCACCTGCCTCCTCCGGATGATCGCATCCCTAGCATCCTCCCTTCTACGCCCGCACGAATCTTCACGAGCAGACAACGGCGCGCCGGAATCCACAACCGCAACCGCAAGCAGAAGCAGACGCAGAATCAGGAGGAGAACTACGAGGAGGAGTAGCTGGAGCTGGAGGTTGAGATCGAGCTCTAGTACCAGGTTATGGTGGTGAGTGTGGAGCCTGGGGCCGGCGAGCTGGCAAAAGCACAGCCACTACCGCATCTGCTCCCACAGGTGCTGCTTCTTCATCTCCATGTATATTTCCACGTATTTTCATTTTTTTTTAAATTATTAATTAGACGCCAGGAATGACCGCAGCCCTCGTGCCGACACGTGGCGGTCGTCCAATGGCTTCGCACTCGTCCTGCACTTTTTTGACACTTTCCGTGAAGTTGAAGTACTTGTTAAAGTTAAAAGTGAAAAAAAAAATAAAGTCTTAGAAATATGACACTATTTAGGCTTTTTTATTTTCTACTTTCAGCTCCCATACGAAGGTTTGTGTTGGCTGAAAATTTATTCATCGTTGAAATATTAAAAATTTAGAATATTTTTAATTTTTTAAAAATTAAATATAATTTTTTAAAAATTAAATATAATTTTTTAAAAATTAAATATAATTTTTTAAAAATTAAATATAATTTTTTTTAATTTTAATAAGATGTACAAATAGTTTTATAAAATTTTTCATTTCCAACTTTTTAATATTTCAATAACAAAAAAATTTACAGATTTTCCTTTTCAATAATTTCTAGAATACACGAATCCCCTTTAGAAGTATTCTTAGTTTCATGATAATATTCACATTCCTCAGTCTACTCTTTTCATTATCAAAATTACTCTTTTTCTTCCTTTCATGTCTCAAAATTGTTCTCTTGAAAATTACTTTTTTCTACTCTTAGAATGTAAAAGTGAAAAAAAGAACGAAACCTTAGACATCGTTCTTTACGAATTTTTTATTATATATTATAATAATATTTATCAAATAACTTTAACATTTTATATTAAAACTTTATTCACTTATCACTCATCCTAGCTTTCAGAATCACTTATATTTTCATGATGGCATTCTCATTTTTTAATTTACTTTTTTTTTTTTTATCATTGTATTTTTCAATTACATCAACATTCTTATATTTTAAATAATTATATTTTACACTTAAATTATATCACTACACAGATACCAACACAACTTAAATTCACGATAATCACATCAAATGTCAATTCACCATCAACTCTTGACTCTTTGATTAATGCACGAAAAATACTGTTCACCCAACATTCATCACTCCTTACCACTCTAGAAGTGATTTTTTTCACTATGTGAACACACATTTAAGTGTGCATTTGGGAATAGTTTTTTTCAACTCTAAGAGTTGGATAAAGTTAAAATTGGAGTTGATTTCACAAACGGAGTTAGAATTACATAGTAATTTAGGTGATAAAATTTTATACGTTAGAATTGTACAATAATAATGACGTTGAGAGTGATTTTAAGAGATGGAAGAAGTTGAAACCAAATAAAGTCTAAAAGATTATACTAAAATACTTACATCGTAAATCGTATAATTTTATTGTTAATAAAAAGTAGTTAGAGATCACTTGCCATGCTGAAATTGCAATGGGGCAAGAGAGGAAAGCGGTGGGGGATGGATTCTTCCAAAGAGGAAGGCTGCATAGATGAGGAAGAGGCAGGGAGAACTGAAAAGTGATGTGGAACAAGAAGGAAGTTAGTTGTCAAAGGCTCAAGCAGACATTGTCAAGTCACAAATAGCATTAATGAATGAAGCGATATGGAAGTGAAGTTTCTCTTAAAAGAGGCTTATGAGTGTGTGTAGCCAGTGGAGATGCAAGCATTGGAGATGGTGGAGCACCTGTGGATATCTATCCACCAATTACTAGCTAGCATGACATCAAGGAGAATGGTACCCACAATGGATGTGGGCATCCTACTTAGGAAGCTTCCACCAGTTCTGATGAATTAGAAGTTGACATATGAGTTGAAACCTAGTGATGACAAGCCAAAGGACATCACATCAAGTGATTGATTGAGGTAGTTCAATTTATCCATCACAAGCTCTTCCTTGGATTGTATCACAAGTATGACCCTTGTCACTGTCATGCTTGAGTTTCTTCCTTAGTTCAAGGAGCGTGGCAAGATTTAACCCACAATACCTAGCTTCTTCTGTGTGGTATGTTACATATATAGCTTTGTGGTAGGATTAAAGTGATGTTATACAGTCCCATGTGTCCTTCCTCTTGGTCTCACTGGCTTCAGCACTACTAGGCATTTCATATTGCTGCAATTAATTTCAAGTGCGTCAAGGTCGACCTTCTTGATTAACTCTCTTTATGCCTAGCTCCTCCTGCACTGTCCTATCCTTGTATGGCTCCTCATGTACTGGTTAGTGATTTCTTGTAAGATATACTTGTATATTTGATTGAATAATAGAAAAGAGATTTTACCTTTAATGTCTTTATTCTAGTTGATGATGTAGAATAGTGACTTTCTGGTATGCCATCTGGTCCCATATCTACCTTCCAAGTCCAGCGTAGTAAAGGTTGTGACATTCACATATTGTCTTGGGAACAAGGCAAGTGACATGTGGGAACCTTGTCCGTCTACTAGGTCATGTGTTAACATTTCACTTATTGTTTTCAGATAAAGGTTTTTGTCAACCCCATTGCCCATTTACCAGATCAAGTACGTACAACAAAGACTGTGATACCTTGTATCTTAGAGACAAGAATGTTGAGAACTTATCTTTTATAAGTTTTGATGATCTCATATAACTTGATATGAAGAAGATGAAAATATGAATGAATCAAATCAAAGTTACAAAGTCATGAAGTCAAAAGAAGATGAAGGGATGAAGAAATTGTAAAAGGCGTGTTAAAGAAATTCCAGGAATTAAAGATGAAAGTGTTGAAACCAATAAAGACAAATCACAAGCACACACATTCATTTAAAAATGTTTGGACACTAATATAGATTATTCATTTAGATTTTAAATTCACACATTAAAAACATCACAGGCCAAAATCGATATAGCGATTTGAAAATTGTTATAACAATTCACTATTTATACGACAGATCGCATGATTTCAAATCATTATACCGATTTTTTATTTTGTTCTAAAACTTAGGAAACATTTTGAAAAATAAGTCTATTAGAAAAAATCCTGTAAATTAATGAATTTAGGAAAATCGGTATAACAATTTTACAAAATCGTTATAACAAATTTTGAATTCAAAATAACACTTATGCAAGTTTTTGAAAAAAATATTTACTTAGAAAAATAATCCAAGAAAATCTGTAATTTTAGATACTCAAGAAAAATCAGTATAACGATTTATAAATCGTTATAACGAAATTTGAATTTGTCACAAATTAGGAAATTTTTTGAAAATATTTAGTCGTTAAGATTATATTTGAAAAATCCAAAATTTGGCACGTAGGAAAATCGTTATAACAATTTTGAAAACATTATAACGAATTTGTCGATACTCCCATTTGGTACAATGATCTAGTTGAAATAATATGGTAAAATGTAAAAACATTATAATGATTTTGGGCTGGTCATTTGCTTAAGTTTGCATCTATAAATAGGAGTCTAATTCATCATTTTTACACACCATTCACTCATGATTTTTCACTCTCCTTCTCACAGCTCTGATGCTCATGTCTTGGACTTGGTTCGACGGATTTTCGTGCTTCGGTGGGAGGAGATCTTGAAGGTGCAAAAGTCTAAAACTGGAATTCTTTGATCCTTTGAAGTGAACTCATTTTGATTGCTTTAATTGTAAGGGATTGGTCTTATTTTTTCTTGGTTGGTTTAACGTATGTTCGACCTAAATACACGTGGGTACTCCTTTTGAAGTAATGGGTTGAAGAGTTCAATCTCAAACTCTTGTCGGTTGAAGAATTTGACCTTAAACTCTTATCGGTTAAAGAGTTTGACTTTAAACTATTGCTAGTTGAAGAGTTCTACCACAAACTTTTGATTTTGAGTTGGTTAGAGGGTGTAACCACAAACCCTTGTTGTAATTGGTTGGATGTCCGACCTTAAACACTTGGCATGTAACAGTTTAATAGTGATTAGATTAGGTTCAAACTTTTTAAACTTGGGGGTGGACGTAGTCAGTTAGTAAACCACTTAAAAATTCTCTATATACTTTTATTTCCGCATTCTTATTATCGTTTCCCCATCGAATCAACTATTCACACATTATTTTATTTCAAAATTCGTACTCAATTTTATTTCAAATTATTCGTTTCACTCTTACATTGTTTTTATCGTTCATATTTCGTTTAATTTAGATTTTAATTTAAAATTCGTATGAAAATTCTATAAAACTTGAAAAACTACTATTCACCATTCTTCTAATGGTTGTGATCAATCCTAACAAAGAAGACCTTACCTACATAACAGATCAAGGGCAATGAAGAATGCAACCCTCGTCTAGCATATGGAAACCATTTTCTTGATAATGTTGAAAACAACCTATGGCAATGTTGGGCATGTCATGCACTAGTTCAATGAAAAACATGCCCATAATGTACCATTCAATGGAGAGAATACCTACAAATGGTTACTAAAGCAAAGGACTCTTTGACAGAACCTTGACTTTTCAAGTAGCTCATGGGAATTAGTATTGGTTTGGTTATGTCTTCATTTGGACTTTAGGATATTAAAATTGGTAGGAATGTCAAGAATTGATTCTTGTCATCTTTACTTCTTTGGTTTTCATTTTTGGATTGAACTTTTACTTCTTGGTTTTCAATAACATTAAGATCAATTCAAACCAACTGAAGTAAGTTCACTTTAGGTAAAGGCAATGATACTCACATATTCTATTAAGATTCAAATGTTAATAAACACAAAAATCAGTAGTACCATTATCAAACAAACTTCAAGATCAAGTCTGAAATTTTGGGTCAATTGATGACAGACGTGTAACATATAACATTAATGCTTCCCATCATTTACTGAAAAGAAAAACACTTTCACTAAGTACACTCTCAGAAAATATACATCTTGATGTTCAAGAACAAAAACAAACTCAAGGAACCATGTTTGCATGCTTCTGAAGAAACTGATACAAAACTTTGAGTGCCATACAAAATACCAAAGACTGGTACTGGAAGAGAAAATGGGATCAATCAAAGAATTAAAAGCAGAAGCAAGAAAACCATCTTCTAAGCAGAAAGAAAAGGGGA
Source organism: Amphibolis antarctica (assembly GCA_024699675.1). Taxonomy (NCBI): domain Eukaryota; kingdom Viridiplantae; phylum Streptophyta; class Magnoliopsida; order Alismatales; family Cymodoceaceae; genus Amphibolis; species Amphibolis antarctica. The sequence goes on from JAMKPZ010000124.1 coordinate 46,643, forward strand.
AAGGGGCCTGTTCAATGTCCAAAGCAGAAATCCCTAGTGCTTCACAACAAAAATCTGTTCAGCCAGAATACAACCAAGAAATGTGATGGGTGATATTTTAGACTTGCAGATGTGCTACTTTGACTGAAAAATAATCATGCTGATGGAACAACATCCGCATGGACCATGCATCGGATTTCATAACCAGGCATGTAGTGGGCAGAAGAAGAGGAATTGACATACCTAGTCAAACCTGTGATTGGTCGTCTGTTAGATTAATCTAGAGAAGCTAAAAAGTTAGTGCACCAACAGCAACCTAGAATTTCAGAGGTGGTAATCACAGAATCTAGGTCATACCTATTTCACTTCACTTACTAGTTGTTTTAGATCCACACAGAGAAAGAAGCAGGAATATTTATTGTATGGATTCCTCAATATCTCATATAATGAAGGAAAGACCATAGCTTGTGGAGGTATCATGTCAACATGTTGTATGGTTTCAGGGATTTTTTTGACATCTTAAAATATTATCTGAAACCAAAACAACTTAAAATGATAATTACTTTCTCTTCAGTTCATAGACTTCTGAGTTTGATAAAGTTACCAAAATTCGAAAATTAGGACCCAAAGTTAATTAATATTATAGATTTGTGAGAACAAAATGTGGACTTCAAATAAAAAATAAATATGACTCTTGATTTTTAAGGATATTTTTTATTTCTCATTGATAATTAACATTGTTGAATAGCTTATCCATTTGTTTGTTATATTGAGGTTCTTATTTCGATAATGGTAGTATTTTTGTGTTCTTTAAGCTTTAAGTTAAAAGAGACTATGAATATGATCATCTCTGTTCAACTAAAATATTACAGATGGTTTCAGTTCAGCTTTTTGTCAAGATGAAATGAAAATGTGAATAAGAAAAATGCAAGTTTTTTATTACAATGTTGGATAAAATCTGCCTGCACAAAATGAGTTAAGAACTAATTTCTTTGAAACGTAAATTAATACAAGGATCACTAAATATTGTCATGTCTTTGAAGGCAACTGGAGTCTCATGCTTTTTTCAAGAAAAAATGTAAACATGTTTACCCTTGGTTCATTAGCAACTAACACATGCATCTTTTAGAGGCACAAACTATTAAGATCAATAACATGTTTAATAGCTATTTACAATAACAATCCATGTCATAATCTTATTATATATATAGGATCAGCAATATGAATTCTTTTTTTTCATATATTTTTATCTATGATCAAATCTTAAATTAAATAATGTAAATTTAAATCTTTTTTCACGATTCTGAAGTAATTTTAAGCCTTCAACTACTTTTAGTTTCTTCTACATGAATTATTTTTTTCCTCCTAACTATTACATTCTTTGGTTTTCTCTTATCTAAACATTTAAATCAATTTTCTCTTATCTATCTTATTAGTGCAGTGCCTACTCTATTACTAATAACATTATTTTTTAACTTATCTCTTATAGTATTATCACTTATCTAAGTATTTGTACCTCTGCAATACTAACTTTTTGTATATGATCATATTTTATAGTCAAGTATTCTAAATTATAAAGTATTGCCAGATAAATAACACTTATGTTCCATGCTTATTATAATCAAACCCTAACACATTATCCCACTTACACATATCATCTATTATGATGAAACAACTGGCTCCAACCATATTACTAATCGTACCATTTTTGTTACATTTGTGCAGCAATGTTGTTACATCCAATCATTTTACAGGAATAAAGAAATCTTGTCGCATGAGTATGCATCCCACAACCTCATTATGTTACATGAGTATAACAATAAAGTTATATGTGTTCTCATAATTGTGTTACTGAGATCTTTGTATGTTGTCAATCTAGCTTTATTATAACTGATGGCATTGACAATAGCAAAAAGCATAAGGGAAACAAACAAATTAAGGTGAACTTCTAGTTAATATAAGATTTTCAATGATATAATGTGAATCAAAGTCAGTTATAATAATAGATATCTTTTTTTTGCTTTGGTTTTAGTGAGAAGACATTCTAAGAAGAAACGACATCTGTAAACACAATGGAAGATTCCAAGAAAAATTTCTGCAGTGAGCATTGGGATCAGCTCATTTATCAAACTCCCTTTGCTCATTTTTTTATACAATGGAAGAAGAAGGAGGAGGAGGTAAGGCACACCCTACTGTGAGGAGATTTTGCAAGGTCCTTCTACCAATGATGCTGTAATTGAGAAGTTAAGTTCTTGCTAGCTAAGAATTGTAACAAGCATGATCAGTACTGATCTAGGTTTCATTCATGATTTATATTCATTAGTTCATTACTGGAACAGGAAAAAGTTCTAGTTGAAGATGGACAAGTGAGAGGTGACGAGAGGTATGAGAGAAAAGACAGTGATAAGAGAGAAGAGAATGGTCACAGAAAAAACTTGGAAACTTCTATATGATGTTTTTTAAACTTTCTGTCTGGTTTATAGTCACTTCTGTATGCTACCAGTTATTTCATCTGAACAATCTGAAACATGATATTTATGTTCATGTAACTCAAATTATTTCTTCATGTGAATAATTAAAAAATATTGTATGCCCATGTAAATACATGAAGGGATACAAGGAAACATGTGGATTTTATATTGGATGATTATAATTAAGTACATTTTTAAAATTTTTATTCAAGTTTTAAGGAATACTACTCCTTTGATCTAAACACATCAACATTAGCAAATTTCTACTAATTTCAACAGTTGATTTTTAAATTAAAAAAAATCCTAATGAACACAAACTCAAACTAGGTTCAAATTTTAATGTGTAGAACCATTTACATGCTTATCTTTTTTTCTATTTATGAAACAAATTAATTAATTATGTTAGACATTTTAAAAAAAATTTCAAAGGCACCATTGGTGCAATTTTTTTGAAAAAATATTGTAATAAGTAATTCCAAAAAATGCCTTAAAAATAAATGGAATCATTACAATTAAGTACATGGTAATTAAATACACACACACTTATCTGTGGTGTGCATTGGTGATCATATTATCTGATGTTAAACATCAATTTTTCCAATAGGTAAAAAACAAAAAGATCATTTTTACTAGTAATAATTAACATTCATGCATGTACAACAATTGCCTTAAACCCTAATGGTAATTTAACATACCATTTTTAGAAAACTATAGTTAAAATGCTGTAAATACCTACATTAATTAATTAGGCATCATTTATTTCAGCTCTCAAGGAAAGCACTTCAGCACCTCACAAGTTTCCACATACAATTATTAATGTACAAGTTCTTATATATAAATTCTTATTACACAACTTACTATAGAACTCATTTATTTCATTACTTTTAACTTCAATTCTCTACGACCAATTTTTAAAGTTGGTTTCATAGTAAATGAAACAAAAAAATAAATGAAACCTTAGATCGAAGTAGGGAATAAAAATTAAATTTGTATTTATTAGGTTGAAAAATTAAAAATAAATTAATTAATTAATTAAAAATTAAATTAAGGGTGGAAATGCAGCTCTGCCCTAACTTGTAGCTCATAATGGCTGTAGGTCACGTTATCATGCCCCCCATAGTTCACCGTAACTCCCTCCAATCTCATAAAATCAATGACACCTACAGCACAATCTTGCTCACTCGTAGCCGCATTTATGGGTCAAAGGGAAGCTTCGGTTTGTCATAAATTCTCGTAAATTAGTATTACTGTATAAACTTTTATTTTATAATTTTATTATATAATTCTAATATTATTTATGAAATTATTGTCAACTCTAATTTTTTATAATTATTGAAGCTGATGTTAGGAAAAATAGCTTCACGTTGAAAATAATAAGTAAAACTAAAACACTTATATTGCTTGTGAGTCTTTTTTCACTAATCAATTAGTTTTAATAAAGTAAAATTCACATGATATCAAAGTTAGTTTACGCACATTATACAAAAGACATCATGTAAAATATTTCAATGAGGGACTTACAAGTGTAAGGGCATATTGAAAAAAATAGTCTTACATTAAAAATAATAAGTGTAACTGAGACACTTATATTACTTGTGAGTCTTTTTTTACTGGTCAATTAATTTTAATAAGGTAAAATTCATAACTGAAATACTTTGTTACCAAATGTACGTACCTTACGTATCTTCCCCAAGCTCATGCATATATCATATATTTATGGGTTAAAAAAGAAAATATTAAATTTTATTAAGCCGAATACTTAACCATGGAAAGTACCCTGAAATTCTAAAAATTCCAACTTATACTAACAGTTAATTTTGAGTTATGAAGTTTCATATGGTACGTTGGAATATCAAAGTAATTAAGTTTGTGCATATTCATTTGATCTGAAGTTAAGGACATTACTTATGATCGTGTGTATATAAAGTAATTAAGACAATTCCATATCAATCAATTGTGGGGTAGAACAAAACCCTAGCTTATATGTGATAACTTCTTTTTATTCATTTTCAATTAGTTTTAAGTTAAAATTAATTTTCACATAGTATCAAAATAAATTCACACATGCATGTATTGTTCAACTAATTTACAATTAAGGATACAGTTGTAGGTGTAACATAAATTATAAGTAAAGGAGAGCATTGGATAGTTTTACATCGATTAATTTGAGATTATCAATTGAAGTAGCAAAAGAATCCATGTTTATATATATATATATATATATATATGATGAATCTCTCTATTTGTTATTGTTAACTAGTGTGTGTTATAAGAGACCATAGAATATTCTCTAAATATTTTGGAGGATTTAAATCACTTAAACATCTTGATTGATTGTAATTACTATATTAGAGGAGTAGATTGAGGAAAAAGTATATATGGCAAGGAATTGATGCTGTTATGACAAATATGGAAAGACCATTTCTATATATATATTGAGAAGAAACAAAGGTCCAACACACAATAACACAAAGTATTCTCACTTCCATTCACCGAAACTCCAATTATTTCCACCCTCATCTTTCTCCTCCTTCACTGTTGCTTGTCGATGGAAGGTCCTTCAATTATCAATTGATTTTGAGTTAGAAACTACTATACCGTCAGGTTTGGTTAGTAATTAAAAAAATGGTATCAATTACGTACAACAAACACCACGCCAAGATATATAATGCATTGCAATTTGCATGGAATACCTAAAAGTGTCAACTTCAAATGGGAATATGATCAGAAATTAAAGAGGTCTGCAACATCTACAATATTGTAATTAATTGAAAGGTGGTCCCATTTGGTTCTTAATTAAGGCAGTTGGGATGAAGGCATGGGTACATGGCATTAGCTGGACATGCCTCGATCTGCAGATTTCATAAGCAACTAATCTTAAACCTTAAATTCTAAATATCATCCTCTCATGTTTCATCTCTTTATCTAAGTTGTATATACACATTACCCATATGCCATATGTATATATCATACCCTGTAACTAACCATATATATATATGATCCATCACCACATGATTAATCAGAAGCTAGCTAGGTTGATAATCCATCCCAAGGATATGTGGGTATTTAATTACCATAAGTTTCTTCTGATCATGGTGAGGATGACAGGCCATGGAGGCTTTGATGCACATTTCTGTCATAATTAATGTAATTTGGCTAAAAAGGGTTGGCATGGTGATATAAACTGTGATTTTTGCGGATCTCAATAGGAATCTGTTAAACATTTGTTTCTGGACTATTTTCCCGTATTCACAATTAAACTTTAATACTTTTGAGGATTTTCTTCATTTTGCTATTTATAACAAGAAAATTAATGTGAGCTCTAGACTGTTATAACAGCAGTACTGTCTCATTTCATAAAATACAGAAATACTGTTATATATATATATATATATATTGGTCTAATTAATCGATTGAAATGAGACAATTTTGTTTCGAAAATCAAATCAAAATGCAGTACTGCTTGTTTTGGCATGGAAGTTGCAGTTGATCGATGCTAAAATAATTCAACATCTGCTTATCCTATCTGGACTTGTACTGCTTAATTATACCATCATGGTTTAAATCCTTGGGATTTTCACTCCTAATCTATTAATTAGTTTAACTTTCGAACGTCTCATATTTTTATGTGATGACAGTATTAAAAAAAAAAGATCAAGTCCTCTCTCGACATACATCTGCATGAATCAAAAAAATATATATAAACAGGTCTAAGACTTCAAAAAAGTTTAAAAGAGTATTCAATTAATTAATTTTTTATATTGTGAAAGAATAACATATATCTTAAAGGGTAGAGAGAGAGAGAGAGAGAGAGAGAGAGAGAGTTGATCATATCATCGATATTAGAATCGTTGATTTTTTTTAACTGGTTGAGTGGTTTTAAGAGTGCTTAATTAATTCTCTAATTACTCAATAGACACTAGTTTATTATAACAAATATTTAGCAATAAAGCATTTTTGCTGTCCATAATAATGTAATTAATTAATTAATCAATCGTTTGAGTATATACCACACTTGACTTATATATCCAAAATACTAGTTAAATGAATCTGTAAAATTAGGGTTAATTAAGTTATAAAGTTAAGGGGCTTTTGTAATCTTTAACTTGTGTGTGTGTGTATGAGGTAAAATTACAAAACTATTAAATAGATATTGAGTTAACAAGTAACTTTTTTGGAGTAATTTAATTTGTTTGATAATATTTCTACATTTTACCAAAAAACAAGATTTTCACATTCTCCAAAATCTGCACTCTAAACTAAAAGAGACTACAATTAAACATCAATGTCGGTGGTCAAATGAGTTATTTCAGTTGTTTGTATCTTCACCCAAGCTGTCGTAACTGAGCAGTAAAAAAGTACAACAAGGTGAAGAACGTTGAAAGAATTGAAGAAGGGAAGAAATTAAGGTAGGGCACATAGCACGTTGGTAGTATTAGATGCTACCACTACATCAAAAATCTTGAGGTAGTAATAAGTGTGTACACCTTCCTCTTGAAGAGGACTCAAGTCACTGAGTGTAGACTTGGCATTTGGGCACTCCCTCGGATTGACTAGGCTCTCTATCCAATCACGAAGCACTTCCTCTACACATTTGCCTACAACTAAGGATTTTCTGTTAAGCACGTGCAAGGTACTTCCCCTCCAGCATGTGGTAGGACATGCACCCAACAGGTAGCACTGCAGGTGGGTTTAATTTCATTCATTGCAAAGGACATTTCAAGTCCCTCAAGCTAGTTACAGCATAGGTGAGTGAATGTTAGAGCTTGAGTAATGTTGTTTGTAGCATAGGTGATGTTGGGTCTGGTTAATTTATAAGGTTAAAGGCCGGAGTTTCTAGACAAGGTTATGTGAAAATCATTGTGATTTTTAATTTGAGAGGAGAGCTATATATCTTCAAGCTAGATTGTGTTCTTGATGTGGTTGTGGGGAGTGCACATTATTGGTTTATAGGTTTAAATAATTTCCATATTAAACCTTTTCAATAAATCATCGGTATACTATATATATATTAAGTGAGGTGGCCGGATTGTTGTACTGCTGTGGTTGTAATGGTAGTATTGCACCTATTGCAGATTGGATTGTGTGTTTGATCGAAATCAAGTCTCGGTTGTTGATGAAATCCTTTGGCAATAAGACGTGCTTTATAACGATTCTACATTTGTCGGTGGTTATGCAATTAATGTAGAATATCCACTTGCAATCGATCACATTATATATGAATGTGTTTGTTTGCATTTACTCTTAGACATTTTCAATGTTGAAAGTCAATTTAGGTTAAAGTTCACAACAAAGACGTCAACTAGCTCTGCACAATAATAAAAGTGGAGCAGTAGATTTTTTCACTATTCATGCAATTCAATTTCTAGAGGAGTTCCTCGACAGCTCTCTAAAAGATCAACTATATATATTCCCATATATTCTAGATTGTGATAAGACCAATACACCCACTACAATTTAAAGAAATTTCAAACCCAATAAAAAATCTCAATCCAATATATGAATGCCATCTTTGTCGTAATTTTAATTATAAATTTAATCAATTTTAAATGTAATTAAACATGCCATTTAAAAAAGTATGAATATTATAAATCAAATGTATTTTTTGTAGATTTCTTTGCCATGGTATTTTAAAAAGAGTACAAATATTACAAAGAATTATAAAATTAATGACTAATTAAAAATAATACTCTTATATATATATATATATATATATATTATATATATATATATATATATATATGTTAATTGCTTTATAAGGCTTACTTTTAATTCATATACTATAAAAAAGCCCTTCAAATACATAAAAGGATAAAATTGGAAATCTACAAAACTTACAGTTCTTTCAAATCAAACAAACAGCATTCCTAATTTTCAATTGATCTTTACTGAAGCTGCTCTTCCAAATAATTGCTACAATATTAATTTTTCCAGCTCTAGCTCTTCTCACTGATCAAACAATTAAATGCACCCTCTGGATCGATATTCTTCCATGGCAGTGATATATCTAGTAATATCTTTTGCATCAGAGACGTCCATGGCAGCAGTAAATGCCAAAGAGTCAACAGATCGAACTTTTGTGGCTGGGAATATAGATGTGAGTTGCAGCTAGCTAGGGCAAGGATAAGGTTGATTTATGGGGTGTTGAGATGAGAATTAATTGGTAATTGATGGAGTGGATGTTTTGGGGTTGGTGTTGGGTTTCTTTCCACGTGGAAGATGGTCCACACAATATTCTTACTACACAGAGATGTTGGCACAAGATACTCACTTAACCCTATTAGGGTACGTGGAGGATGAGAGAGAAGGAAACAACACATTAGTGCTCAAAATAAGAGAAGAGATTGATCAAAGGGTTGTTTGTGGTATGATCGAGTTGAACTTTTGCTGGCTAGGTCAATTGCAACTTACTGTAGTTCTTCGAATCTAATGGTTGGATCGATGATCAGAATAACATAGAGGTAAATTGAAAGGTAGTTTCAAAAGCAATTTGTCATTCTGATTCTGTAGTGTGCATTCTAGCTAGGAAGAAGTTCCATTTGAGGGGTAAATCGAAGTCTGTTTAAACCGAAATGTTTTGAAGCAACAAAGTGATAGCAAAATTTTCTGAAACAAGAATACCATTTTTGAGTAAAATCTATTCACCTCTTATTTGTGTTGTTCATTGTGTCATTGTTTGATTGTGAAAGCCATAGTATGTGTGATACTTCTAATTAAATACTAGAGAAGACCCGTTATTATTATAGTGAAGGTTTGAAGGTGAATCAATTGATTTCGTAGTTTTTACTCCTTACATTGGAAAAGTTTTCCATGTTAAATATTAGTATACTTGTGATTTGTTAGTTTTGATTATTTTTCCACTATTTGTTTCACCATTTGAAAGATCCAGTTGTGTGTTTTCCCAACAGTTGGCAAGGTAGGTTGTATTAATTTGTGGTGATTGTGAGGAGAGGGAAGTAGATAAGGATAATAAACATGTTGGGTGAGATGATATATGGGAATGCATAATAATTATCTGCACTTAATTGGTTGATAGAGGTTGTTTAGCAAGAAATGTGTGTGTGTGTGTATCTATATATATATATATATATATTCCTCAAATGTTACATGATGATCGAGATATGTATATATGTTTTACTAGTTTTGAGATGCAATTAATTAACATCCGTACGTATCCTTGCTTTAATTGCAGTGAGGAGAGAAATCAATAAATACATGTACATGCATAAGGTCAATTTGGGCCTGCAATTTAAATTAATTAGTCTAGCTCCTGGCCCAGCAATAAAGGAAAACAGGCATGCATAAAACCTCAGTGCATTGTAATCTGGAGCACATTTGCATTTGTAAAGGACCACATAAGGAATTAGAGAGTTTGTGTATGGGAGATGATTCATATTATTAGGAGCTGCCATCTGAGAAATGCTGAAACCCAAAAAATGTTTTGACAATGCTGTTTTCTGCATGCTGAGGTATATGGACAATATATGAATTGTAAATGCACTCCATAATGTTCATGCAGCTAAAAAAAATCTTGAAATGTGAACTCTCCCGCCCCATGACTAGTACTGTTAGTTTAATTAAATATATTTGATTGATACATATCTGTACTTAGTTGATTTATTTTCAATTATATATATACTTGTGAACTCAATGAAGATTTATTTGATAATACACTAAAGGATCTATATATATATATTGATTGTAATCATCCACAACAGTGATAAAGTAACAAAAACAATGTGAGAGAGACATATGGGAGATAGAAGGCTAATAAGTTAGATCATTAATTATTTGCATAAATGGCAAGCAAGCAGTGGCAAATTGCCATTGCCCATCTGGTGATGAGATCTTCAGAACGTATGCATATGTGCAACCACCAACCACCAGATTACACCACTTTACACTTTAGCTGTTCATGCGTACGTATAATATACACATATATATATTAATTGTCTAGTTCATTTTATGGGAACAAACCCTAATCATATAATTAAACTCCATCAAGTTCTATTCATTTGTTTTTAACAGATGTTGGACTTAATTTGTAGTCTCAACAATGATTTTTGTTTTTTTTAATAGTTGTGTTTTAATTAATTTGCATTATTAATCATGATTATATGCGTTATTGCAGTGAACCATATGTGTATATATATAGTTCCTGCAATTAATTAATCATGATATATAGTGCTAATTGTTGCATTATATATGATATATAGTATATATTATTATACACAATAATACTATATATATATCATTGCATTAACAAATTATTGAGTTATTACTGTAAGTAGTTATTAATTATTGTGCTTTGCCTTTAATTATTTGAAGGTAATTTGATGGTGTGATATGGTATTAATTGAATAGGCCAGTCAACTTCTTCTTTAATTTTTACCCATATAATGAGGAAATTAATTAATGTGACCGTACATATGGGGGTACCCACTTGTCTTCAACATTCATGCATGCAGTAAGATTTCAAAACTACTGTAATGATGCTTATTGATTACATGTAACTCCTCCTCTCTTACTCATACAGGAGGTTTATTTGTAATTATAGAGGGGTTTGTATCTTTGGAAATGGTGAAAAGTAGTGAAAAATTTAATTTATTATTACTTATTATTTCACATTATTTTTCATACTTTTCAAAGACACAAATCTTTCATAATTTATAACTAGTAATGTTGGGTTGTTGTTTTTCTTATTATTATTATTATTATTATTATTGTAGACATGATATATAGGTCATTACTTCACCTGTGTTTGACGTACAAGATTAATTAGCACCAATTTTTGGAGGAAAACATCAATTTTTTCACAATAATTGATTTAGCACAAAACTTTGATTTCTCAGATGCATCATTTCTCATTATTTAATTGCACTCTTTGAATTACCAGTATCTCTATCATTTGTTTCAATTCTTTTACTTCTTCCATACATAGTTTTTTTCATTTCTTCAATGACATTAATTACCTCAATTCTCCCCTTTTTTCTGCTTGTTTATTTGCTGAGTTTCTGTTTTTTTTTACTCTTTTTACTTTCATATATAGATTATCAATATACATATATATCAATAAACACAACATTATTCCTAAGAACACCATTTTTATCATTTTCTTGTCATCATGGCCACGTTTGTTTGAGAAGAGCTCTAACAATGTATAGTATCTGTGGCTAGAGTTGTTATAGTATTGATTACATCACACAATACACAAGCGACTAACAGTAATTAGAGTTAACTCACAAAAAAATTTAAACAAATATAACTTCAATTTTAATTAACAACGATAATTCTAACTAACTTCAACTACAATATAAAAACTAAAATTAAAGTTAAAATTACAAACAAACGTAGTCTATGATTCCTTTTGTTTTTATGTCTCACCATTTTTATTTTTCTATTGTTACTGATCTTGAACTTTTTATCAGTAGCTGGAGGGTGCTGTCATATCTCTATCATTCTGGTGTCATTTCATTGCTAAATATTACAGCTGGTACATGTATTGATCATCCTCATAACCTCATTCTTATTTTATGAGTATATATCAATCATGCACGCACCTTCTGTTATTGATAAAAGACACAACAATCTTTTCAAAGGTGTTCCATACATATGTTTATCCATTACATACACCGGTACCTCACATCACTCAACTCAAATTAAAGTACCATATATAGGAACCAGTAATTAAAGTACATAATTTATGTCTTCCATGTTTAAGAATTGCTAATTAAACATGCAGTTTCAATTGGCATCAACATATATAAATTGTCATTCATGGGTTAGCACACACACACATATATACACACACACACACACACCCATCCTAAAAGTTTAAATTTGAAAATAAACATATATGTATATAGATGCACTTAATTCTTATTCTCACTTACATTTATAAACATTTGTGGTAATATCTTCTAGTTAATGTATATGAATTAAAGATTTGGGTTATTTTAATAAAAAGGCATATTTATTGCACAAAGATTTATTCCATTAATTGTACATGAAATTAATCACCTCTGTAAATGAAAAAACTATTTCCTAATTTTTGAACTCATGTCATATATAGCTCTAGATCACAGTACGTGAAGAAATCTTTTCAGAATTAATTCAGGTATTTAGCCCCTATTTGCTTTATTTTAATATGTACTAAGAAATCTTTAACAATATAAGAGTCTAACAAAAGAAATTTAAAGTTCATCATATCTACTGACAAAAATTAGGCTATATAATGACAGAAAATTAGGCTATGATTGACACTACAATATATCATACTACAAGAATAATCACACTATAATGACAGAAATGTTTGTCACATGCAATTTATGGCAAAATTAAAATTGTCACTCTACATAAATCGTTTGTTTCAATTCTACTTACTATGAAATTAGTTTCAATAACTACGGAGAGTTAAAATTGATAATAATAAAATAAATAATTTTAGAACTATATAGTAAATTGTGTAATAAAAATTTATATATAAAAATTTGTACGATAATAATAATATATAAGAACTTATACAGAATTGAAGCTGGAACTCTTAAAAGTTAAACAAATAGGGCCTAGTGATAGACATTTCACTAAAGATGATAGATTTTTATGACTGTCACTAAAATATATATAACATATAGTCACAAATAAACATAAATGTATGTCTGTCATTATATATATATATATATATATATATATATATAGCTTAATTTTTAAAGGATGAACAATATATCCAATAGGCCATGCTTGTTAATTATTTTTGTTTTCACATGAATGACCCCATATCCTCTACCATGCATTAAAGAAAAGAAGTTAACTGTATGTTTTAATTTATACTTTTTATTTGTTGAAATATCTGTGCAACACATGGATCCATTAAGCTAGTAAATTAACATATAAAGCTGACTAACACAAAAGTTGCAAGCCAAAAGTTACAAAACCCTCCCAGTCTAGCTATTCTTTATTCATGCATCTTTCAAACTTACTTCATAATTAAAACATAAAATTTCTCTTGAGTTTGATTTTACATGTTCATATATAACACAAAAGTAGCTAGTCTTTTAATTTATATATTATATACATGTAAACTAATAAATGGCTTGAGTTAAGCATCTAATTAACATAGCATTATTTGACATTAATTACTGTTGGTTAAGAAAATGCATGACAAAAACATAAATCTAAGTAACATAAATCCAAAGACCATACATTCATTTGATCTAATTAAATTCATATGGCCTTATGCATTTTTACATTTCTTCTTTTTTTTTCCGTTCATTGTCAGTAATTGTCCTTGTGGCCAACTATAGATATATATATATATATATATATATAAGACTAGTTTTGTTAATGAAAGTACTAAATTTGCACATACTTGATCGATCTCTAGAAGGAAGCTGGTTAATTAATTAACTTGTTAGTATTTGAATGCTGATCACCGCTGTTAATTACCACCTAATTAATTAATTCATATAAGAAGTGGTAGCTGTTTAATTGCTTAAACTTATAGTACTTCCTCATCAGCAGCAGCAGAAGTATAATTAATTAATTAACCAAGCAAAACCAGGTTTGGGGCAGAGAGAATATATATATATATATATAACTCTGGAAGCATGCATGATTACAAAAAATATATATATCAATTAATCTTCATGGCTTCGGATTATGTTATTAATTATATGCCCCTGAAGGATGATCATATCAGTTACAGTTCGCCAATTTTGAAAGGGGACTAAGGTATTGTTCATGAGGAGCTTTTTTTTACTTCTAAAATTATTTGTAATATTACAAATTTTAACTTATAAATTTTTATTATCATAATTATTATGTACTTGTAACTTCGTTCAGGAAATTAATTTTAATTTTAGCTTTATCTAATTTCTGCATTCTAAATTAAACATGCTCACCGGAAAACCCATCCATTCATCTATCCATAACCTTCCTCAACACCATATATGTGACAAACCCTAAAAAGAAGAAGAAGAAGAAGAAGAATGAATGAAGTTTGATCTGATGGATTGGTTTCTTGATCCTTCTGGTTTCATGGCGGTGTTCGAAGATTGGAGTAGCAGATGGATATGTGATGAAAGAAACCATTTTGATTTAGATGAACAAGCTAGCTAGGAACTGAAGAACGACCTTACAGTATTCTTTATTGGCTGCAGCAGCATCGAACATGTTCGATGGTTTAATACAACTCGTCCAGCTTACTCTACTCAACGGCCGGCCCGGCGGAGGTGTACGTTTCGACCCTAACGATCGTAATTCCACAGGCTTTCGCCGTGATCGGCGGCTGCCTCCGGTGGGCACTCGTCGGGCTCGGCAGCCGGGCCGAGCCTCGGAGGACTCATCAGCATCGCCTTGGCCATGTCGTCGAGGAACTTGGGCATGTTGTACATCTCCTCCTCGTCCATGAACTGGCGGGGCTGCTCCTGGCTGACCTCCTCCTCCTCCTCGTGATCCTCCTCCTCATCCGCAGTGCCGGCGGCTGCGGTTGGAGAAGCAACCGGCGGCGGCTCGCCTTGGCCTTCTTCCCCCTCGTGTTGCAGTGAGAATGCGGCGGCGGCGGAGGCGGCGGCCGCTTGGATGTCGGAGGGGGAGAGGGATGCGGGGGTGGGATAGGACCCGACGGCTTCCGGGAAGTTGAGGATGGCATCGGAGCCCTTGAGAGCAAGGGCGGCGACGTCGTACGCCACTGCCGCCATTTCAGCCGCACGGTACGTCCCAAGCCATATCCTCTTCGCCTTCCTCGGCTCCCGGATCTCGGACACCCACTTGCCTCCCCGACACCTGACCCCTCGGTACACCGCCGCCGTCACACCACCACCACCGCCACCCCCAACATCCTCGCATCTCTTCCGAGCTTTCACCGTGGGTACACGTACGCGTACCACTGGCGGCTGTGGCGGCGGTGGTGGCGGCGGCGGCGGGGGGGGCGGCGGCGGCGGAGGTGGTGGTGGTAGGATTGGAGGACACTCATCATCATCCATAAACACACACGCCGGCCAAATGCCTTCCCTCTACCTATTCCCCTCCTCCGGCCGTTCCTTATCTCCAACCGGCACTGGTATTAATAGGCGGCTGGTTTGTTGGGCGGCGGTTGGGTTTGTGGTCGGTGGTATTTAAGGGCGGACCGGCCTATGATAACGTACCATCGCCGGGACCGCTCGCCGCGGAAGGGCCACCGCCGGTACCTTTCCACGTCTCGCAGCTGCCAGCCGGGATTGATGGCTGCCTGCATCCGCCTCTCGTCGGAATCTGACATCCTCTTCCGATTCCGACCCTTCCATTTTTACCTTCCCCACCTCCAAATCTTCCTTATTTCTTTCTGCCCCCCCCCCCCCCACCCACTTTACACCGAAAATGCATTTATTTCTAATTTTACTTATTATACGGTCAACTTTAATATAATAATTAAAATTAAAAATAATGGAATAAATAATATTAAAATTACGTGATAAGAACTTATGTACGAAAATCTATACAATATAAAGATTTATATGATGTATTTATTTCAATTTCAATGTATAACTTCTAATTCTTAGAATGATATTGTAGTTACATTTTAAAAGAAAAATATTTGAAAGAATAAATAATAGTTCATAAATTACGTTTATTCGTTAAAATGGTAACTTTTTAAAATTTCTATTTTACCATTAACAGTTCGTTTTTATCAATAATATTTGTAACAATGTTTAAAGAGTTTGTTTTATAAAAAAATCTTTATAAAAAGTATTAAAATATTTAACCACTTGTAATTTTATGATTTTATATTTAAGTAAACATTTATTTATTAAAATACTCTAAAACCGTTGAGATGTCTTTTTGTACTTATTAAAAAAATATTTAAATATTCTAAAACAATATAAAGGAACAGTGAAAAAAAAGTTTGGGACAGTTACAAAGTTTGTTTGAAGAGCGGTCTTCTTCACGATAAAAAAAGTAATATTTATTTACATCATTTTCAAGTAGATCAGTATCTTCTTAACGAGAAAAAAAATTATTATTAAAATATTAAAAAACTAGAAATACAAATTTTATAGAATTATTTATGTATCTTATAAAATTTTTAAAAAAATTATATTTAATTTTAATAAAATTAAAAATGTTTTACATTTTTAAAATTTTAAAAATAAAAAAAATTTAATTTTTTTTTTTCATTAATTTCTAAAAAACACAAACCTCTCTCCTAAAATTACTTCAACTTACTTTAAAAATTAAAAACACGTTCGAACAAATGCATGCGTAATAGAATAAATCTCTTGAAACTTCTCCAGATGAACCCAATGACTGCGGAAAACAACGAGGACGGTGAGTGCAAGTTGCCCTTTACGCGTCGTCGCAGGCTGGTCCTTACCGGAGGCATGGCTGTACTTACGGCGCCGGCAGCTTTTCTTGCCTCTCTCTCTCTCTACTTTTTATTATCTCACGTTCCACCGACCACCGGTCCGGCGGTCCCTCTCTCCCCCGCTTTCTCTCTTTCTCTAACGAACGCACCGCCACCAGCTGTCTCGTACCGGATTCCGATTCCGGAAGAAACTACGTAAAAAATCCAAAGTTTTTTAATTCCACGGTATTACCGAGGCTTTCCGAATAGAAAAAAATGAATTCTGAGAGTAAAATGTAAGAAATAACTTTGAGACGGGAGAAATGAAAAAAGTAATTTTGATAATGAAAAATGTTATTATGAAAATAAAAGGAAAACTAAAGGTCTGTTTGTTTATTTAACTTTAATTCTAGTTTCAGTTTTAATAACTGTGAAGAGTTGAAGTTAAAGATAATTTTACAAATAATAATAGAATTGCATAGTAAATTATAAGAAAAAATTTATATATAGAAGTTTGTACAATGACGATAATACATAAAAATTTATGTAGAACTGAAGTTGAAGTTAAAATTGATAAAACAAACGAAGCCTAAAAGTAAAGATAAAAGAACAAAGTCTTAACCCACTAAAGTGATATCTTAACACGTGATGTTACTACATGTTAGGGTCACTAAAGTGATATCTTAACACGTGATGTTACTACATGTTAGGGTATACCCTAACAATGTGTTTATTAGGACCCACTTATATTAAGTACCTACAAACACCTCTATTATTATACAAACTTGTATATATAAATTATCACTTCATAATTTACTACATGCAACTCCAACTCTCGAGCAAACGAGACCTCATTTGAGTTTAGCTTCTATCAACTCTGAGAGTTGGATAGAGTTGAAACTAGCAAAATTAGTTTTGTGAACAAAGTTAAATCTGTATAGTAATTAATGTGGTAAAAATTTATACGTTGAAATTTGTATTGTAATAATGATATTGAGAGTGATTTTAGAAGAGACATTTAGGCTTTTTAGGGAGATTTGTGTACCCTAGAAATCATGTTTACAGTAAGAAATTTCGTAAATAGATTTTATATATAAGATTTTTTAGGAATCTTATCTCAAATGTAAGGTGGACTCAAGAATTTATTAGAAACAATAAATAATTTTTTAATAATTAACTGTTCAATGTTATCAGATCATATGTTCTATTTTGTAAGATAAAATATCAACAATTTAACTTTAAAGTCAATTAATGTCTACTACAACTAGCATGTGCAAATTTGAAAAAAAAAAAATTAAAATAACATTTTTAATAAAAAAATATTTATAAAATAAAATATCATAAATTAGAACTTTATAATCATTTTTAAGTATTTTAAAAAAAATTAAAAAAAAAGACTCTTTAAATATTTTAGAAAACATTTAAAAACAAATCCTACGAGACTAAATTTGAAAATGCACAAAATTCAAAATTGATACAAACTAACGTAACTCTTGAACTACACTTCATTTCAAATACTACTTCTTCAAGAAACTGTTATAATATATCACAATTCAAAAATTAGAAGTTGTACTGTAAAACTAAAATTATTGTGGGTGACGGTCCTAATTAAAAATAATAAACTTGGATCATTAGATTATAAACACCCATATATAAAAATTGTATTGTAAATGTCAAGCAAAATCATCCTATGCAACAAGTGCATGTATTAACTCATACAATTAATGAAAGGTGAATATGCAATCTACATTTGGGGTTACATTTTTCAGCTGTATTTATATTGTACATTGTAGTTATATATAATGAATCAATCGGTAAGATACATAATAAATTGTAATATGAAAACGAGAATTTATATAGTAATAATGATATATGAAAATTAAAAAAAAGGAGAAAGTCTTTAAATTCATAGATGGGCACACCCTAAGAAAAGTGAGATTCACCAGACCTTATGTAAGAGGTAAATGCCTATGGACATCAATATTTACAATTTACTATGTATATATATATAATGCACATTTATTGATATAATAATTTAGAAATTTTTTTAGTATCAATGCTCATCTTATACTACAAGAAAATAAGTCTATAATGATGAATTTGTCTATTTTGTGACAGAAAAATTCTTCAAATCATGTAATGGACTTTGTACATCTATAATGATAAATCGAAAGATCTACTACCAAAAGCCACTAATAATAACAGATTCAATTCAGCATCCGTCATTATAGGCCATTTTTCTCGTAGTGTTAGTTGGTTAAGAGAATTGTCTTCTAATCCTAAGCTCTTAAATTTGATCCTCTATTTTTTGTTAATGATATCAAAATTATCACTCTATTAAAACATATAGAATGTTTTTAACTAGGCATAAAACACAAAGAGGGGATGAAAGAAAAAGGTAGATAACATATTAATATCACACATGAAAATGCAATAATTGAGTAGTAAATATACATTTACTAAATAATAATGTACATTTATTGAGGAAGATGGTATCCTCATTTACACACTTCATTCACCTGCATACATAAATGGAGAACAGGAAAATAATAACCATGCATATATATATGCACTTTGTAGATGGATACATATATAGATATAGGATTTTAAATCTAAAAATAATAAATAGATGTTACTATTGAAGATGTAGTTATATGATATATTTTATAAGAGAGATGGTGTGTACAGTAAAATGCAACAGTGAAAGTTTGTTCAATTAATCTTGTTGGTGCTGGATGTTTGGAAAAAATCATTTCATCGTAACATTAGATTTTTCAAATCACATAAACATGTCAAGAGAAACATCAATTAAATATTGCAGACCATATTGCATAAACTTACTAAGATATTTTATAAATTTTTGTAAATAAATCTTGAGGCCTGATTAAGAAGTTTCCTTTATTTGGATGTTGTTGGGTAACTACGGTGAATGACTAATGATGCTAGAGGTCAAATTGAGAAGTCATAGTCAACCATAACAAGGAGTTGATTATGTCGAAGGTTAAGATGAGTTAAGTTATAAGCTTAGCAATTGTCTGCTCATGGTGGAGGCCAGAATGAGGTCAAGTCACACCCGAAGTGATGAGCCAAGTTACATTCAAATGACTGTGTGATACTATTAATTACTTATAAAAAGGTGTTAAGTTCTTACTATCAGCTCGAACTTCTTATTATCTATAAATCATTAGAATGGTTGAAGTTGCAAAAAGGATTGAGTTTGAGCTTATGTAATGATGGATTATTAAAAATTTACATGATATTAGAGTATATTTGCATATATATATATATATATATCTACTTTTTAACACTAATAAATGTATATATATAGAAAGAAACCGTAAATGGAGAGGGTATTTGAAATAATCTTATATTGGAAATTGTGGATATTGACGGTAAATGAGAGAGTATTTTATTTAAAAAAGGTTATTTGTGTCATCTAAAACGACGAAAAAGAGTAAGAAATGAAAATAGTGGGAAATCATTTCTCATCGTTCTTTTGCCACTTGTGCTCACTTAAGTGGAAGATCTCCAATGAAACCCTTGTATTGTCTGCCTTCCTCATTGCTTGCATTCATACATTTGTCGCTCACACTCAATTGTCATTTTGACTTTGCTTGCCTCTCTCACTGCTTGCACCTACACGCTCGGTTGTCATCCTAGCTTTGTCCTTATTGTTGATGTCGCCACTTGAGTCCATGAGTACCATCGTCAATGGATGTCATTGGTATTGTTGACTAAAAAAACCTTCTCCAAGAGAAGAAAGCAATCCTTGATTCACACTATACACTATTGTTGGTATTTTGTTGTACTCTTCATTTTAGGACCTTTTACAAGGATTTTACTGATTTTTCAATTTCTATGAATTCTTATACTTACATAAACACATAAATTTTCAAATACATTTATTTCTCATCACGAGCACAAACACATTTAATGTAAATTTGTTTTTTTGTCTTTTCCATTTCCTACTAGAAATTTTTTTCTATTATTTCTAACAACACAAACCCTCCCTTACTGTTAATTAATTTTGGTTAGAAATTTACATGGTATCTTAGCAATTTGCAATTACTTATAAATATATAAATAAATTGTAAACAAGAGTATATTTGAAATAATCTTATATTGAAAGTTACAGAAATTAAACCTTTTTAAAACCTTTTTACATATATAATGATGGATTCTTTTACTCAAGGTCAATTCATTTTCAGATGAAAATGTATAAAATTTACGACAAAAATCAAGAATTCTTAAGAAACATTTTACAAAAAATTTAAAATTAATTACATACAAGAATGTAATAACAAATGAATAAATTAGGTTACCTAACTTTGATATCACTAGAATATCATCCACCTAAACTAAAAAATGGACGATGATATATACATGGGAAAAAAGAGTATATAGATGCCCACAAAAGTGATTTCTGTGGGCACCACGTTTGTACTGTCCGATCGAGATTAGATAGCCCACAAGCAGGCAAGGGCGTGCGGGCAGGTGACAACGACGATGTGTGTGCAAGCGGGCGACAGTGAGGGTGGGCAAAGGCAAGCAGGCGATCAGATGGGGCGAATGAGGGTGAGTGCAACGAAGGGGGCGAGGGCAAGCGCAACGACGTGAATCGGCCACTCGCCGCCGCCTGTGAATCGACTGCTCGCCTTCGTCTGTGAATCGACTACTCGCCACTGCCCATGAATCGCCCGCTTGCATCGTCGCCATCTCCATCGTCACCGCTTGCCCGCTCACCGCTACTTGCCCGCATGGGAATCAATCACTCACCATCACCGTCATCGTCGCTTGCTTGCCCGCTCACTTGCCCATTCCCACATCATCCGATCGAGATTGAATAGGTGCCTACAAACCTTTGTAGGTACCTACAAAGCCAACAACCCCTATATATATATATATATATATATATATATATAGAAAAAGACTTTGTAGTTACCTACAGAAGTCATTTCATAGGTGGCCATTGAATAGTTGGTAGACGACGAAGATGAATGACGGAAAAAGTAAAAAGAGAGTGATAAAGAACTCCTGCCAATTTTACCTACATAAAAGCAATCCTTTTATTTTAACACGAAAGAAAAATCACATTTCACCTCCAATTTCTCTTCCGAATCGTCTTCCTGTTGATAAATAATATATGTATTAAAGTAAAGAAACCATTTTTAATACAAAGTTCATCAAATTGGGTTACCAAACTTGAGAACTTTGTTTGAGCCTATATAAAGATTTTTTAAAATTTACAAACATGTTCATACATATTTAAGATGGTGGATAAAATCAACTAATTAATTTAGTCATATAAATTTCTTCAATTGAAGTTGCATTTGTTCGAAATATCTAAAATTTACTTAACTGTTTGTGTAAAAAAATATTTCAAATATATAATTGAAGTATATGATCATCTCTTACAATTACATTAATGACCAATGTAATTGTAGTTTCTTTTGTAATTAGATTGAAGGTTTAATAGTTATAATTTTTTTTGAGAAAATAGAGCTGAAAGTACTTAAGTAACTCAACTAAAAATACTATAAATATATATCTTAAAATTTATTAATAATAAAAATTATATATAAAATAAATAAATATTTACATTGTGGTTGACATTAAAATTTTCTTGACAACTATTATTTTAAGATAAATCTATTACGTTAGTAAAATTTTAAACTTAAGATGACAATTTTTTTTGAAAGTCTCTTACTGCAAGAATATTAAATTTATAATTTTATAAATATTAAAATTAAAATTGATAATTTTTATATCACATAAATTAAAGTTCCATTTAGTTAGTAGTCATTAACTTTTTCATTTTTTTATTATAATTTTCAATCATATCAATATTAAAAATATAATTTTATTAGACTAAAAATTTTATTTAAATATTAAAAATAATATAAATATTAGAAATATAAATTTTTAATAAGTAATTTAAAAATTAATATTTGTTTTGATAAATATAATTTTCAATATATTTTTTTTTTCCACCGTTGAAACTAAAAAAAGCCTAAACTTTTAGTGGAAATTAATATTAAAATTGTGGCGTGCAGTCGATTTTGTCGGCTCTCTCCGGCGGCGTGCGATGCGAACTGCGCCGTTCACCTTCGCCCTCGCCGGGACCAAGGACCTTACGATTCGCCGTTCGCTCTCACGCCGCCCGTCGGCGACCGCCCCCCGAGTGGCCGTCAGACCGCCGCCGCCAGGGTTCGACTACGGGTCGGAGACGTTGTCGGACTCAGTGGCGGCTGTCGAGAGGGTCGGCCCGGAGCTGATGGACCTGGTGGAGGATGGGAGTCTGGTAGTGGTGGAGAAGAGACGGTTCGGGGCGGTCCCGAGATGGAGGAGCGAGTTCGTCGAGCCGGAGATGATTTGGTTGCTGGGCACCTCGCACTTGTCGGAGAAGTCGGCTGAGGACGTCGGCAGAGTTGTGAGGGCTCTTAGGCCCGATAATGTCGTCGTTGAGCTCTGCAGGAGCAGGCAAGTCTCTCTCTTTATTCTTGTTGACGCTTTGGTTTGGTCATTCAGCTGTGTTTCGCATACCATACTCCTTTTTCAATGTACTCTTTCTATTTTTGAACCTGAACTGAAAATTGCGTGGAGATGCTCATCTCTTTGGCTGCGTTTATTTGTAGCTCTAGCTTCAAACTCTTATACTGTTGTTGGAGTTAATTAAAGTTATTATTAGTTAAAATTGAAGTTAGGGTTATTATTATTACGTTATGTTTAGAGTTTTCGTGAATTAGTTCTTATACCGTCAACCATCTATATTGTGTAGCATAATATAATTGTTTTTCAATATTGTTCGTCAACTTCAGCAGTCTACGATAATAAGAGTTGAAGTTTGATAAACAAATAAGGGTATTGGAGAAGAACCAAACAGACAGTGTGAAGCCGACTAAAAGTTGACCTTCTTATATACGATGAACTTTATCATCCTAACCCTTGCATGTATGGTCAACAGGAATTCAACTGCTGTTTAGGGATGCTGTGGTTGTTTACTAGGGTCTTGTTTGTTTTTGCTTCTTTTAATGTAAAGTTAGTTTCGAAAATTGTGGAGAATTGAAATTGAGAGTAGTGAAATAAACGGAGTTGAACTTCATGGTAAATTGTGTGGTGAGAATTTATCCATAAGGATTTGTGTGGTGATGATAATGTATGAAGGCTTATGTAAAATTGGAGTGTTCCCCAAAATAGCCAAAACAAATGGTGCTTAGGTGAATGTGCTTGTGAGTGGTATTTAAGGGTACCTTTTTGTTATTATTTAGAAAATGATTGTCAAATTCTATTGCATGGTTTGTTATTCCCCATCTCATTAGAGCATGAGTTCATACAAGGGATCTTTTTAGGATGTAATTTGTGAGAATCATTGCATCATC
Source organism: Amphibolis antarctica (assembly GCA_024699675.1). Lineage (NCBI taxonomy): Eukaryota > Viridiplantae > Streptophyta > Magnoliopsida > Alismatales > Cymodoceaceae > Amphibolis > Amphibolis antarctica. The sequence goes on from JAMKPZ010000124.1 coordinate 70,792, forward strand.
TCAAGATGATGACTCCTGTTTGCCATCCCCAATTGGTGCTTAAATATAAACACCATTAGTTAACATGAAGAAATAGTTTTCTTATCAGAACTTCTTTTTGCCTACTAGTGGTTACCATTTAGTACACTGGTGAATGATTTTATTTTATTTTTTTTTTTTTTTTTTTTTCTGTTGGATACACTTCTCTGTGAGGAACCGAACCCCTTTAGGTTTTCATGAATTTTCTTGGCTATGGAATGACCAAAACACATCACAAGCACAAAATGCCAAATTTTCCAACAAATTCGTAAGGCACTTGCCCTTATTAAATAAAACTGAAATGAGAAAAGAGGTGCTTCATACACCTCTAGGTTTCCATGAATTTTCCTGGATGGATTCATTAAGGCTAGTGACTTACTAGCTTTCTAATATACTTTATAAGAAACACCTCTATGATAATCCACTACATAGACAATTTCCCTTTATTGAATTTATTGTCAATTGTTTCTAAATTTAATTTATGCAGAACACACTTTCAGAGCTGGCATAATGTATTCTTCAAGTAATGATGGGCCTGTATCACTTTTGAAAGCAAATATGTTCTCTTTGAGTGGTTCAAAATTTTTGGATGCAGTTGGCCGTAGCATAAACCTTGGTAAGATATTTGCTCTGAAAACTATTTGCCTATAATTAAGTATACATCTTTGCTACTAGTTCACATAAGACTTATTTAATATATGGTAATGTCTTTTATATATTGTTAAATCATGCTATCAATCAGTTGATAACTTCCATGCTTGTTTTCTAGCAAGTAGATGGCATCATAAAATTTACTTATAATTTGTTTATGTTTACCTCAAGTTTAGGTGGCCAAAGTGCACTTGCTTTACGGTTGCTTCTAGCTGCTTTTTCTTCAAAGATTTCATCTAGCACAGATCAAACATTTGGGGATGAGGTACAAAATGTTAAAAAAATTGCTTCCATCTTTTTGGGATGTAGATAATCTAACTGTCAGAGTTTTCTATTTCAACTTTTTTTTCCAAATATTACAGTTCCGTGCAGCAAGAAAAGCTTCTGAAGAGGTTAACGCACAAATAGTTTTGGGTGATCGTCCAATCGAAATAACAGTAGGTGTTCCTACCTACTGTTGTCACTTAATTTTCATGGGAAGTATGGCCACTATCATGTTCTTAGCTTTTTTTGGTTTTTCAGCTTGAAAGGGCTTGGAACTCACTGAAATGGGATGAGAAGCTGAGATTTGTTTCATCACTTTACAATGGCATTACTTCCCAATCACCTGTTATGACCAAAGGTAATCAATACGTAACCATCTTGCAATTTGCTATTTCAAAATATTTCTCTCCGGTGTTCCGTTTAAGGGAGGTTTGTGTCTTTAAAAAGTATGAAAAATGATGAAAAATTTGATTTTTTATTTCTCATGATTTTTCACCATTTTTTATACTTTTTAAAAGCACAAAACCCCCTTTAGCTTCTAATTTTTCCCATACCATGGTATTTTATACGTACGTCCTTGACAATCTTGGCCAATCCTCACTTTATTAAACTCAACTACGTGGCAATTGGTGATAATACAGTGTATGGGAAAGGTGCTTTTAGTAAGATACCTGGCACTAATATCCTTCTCATCACAAGTAAAATGCATGTGCAATATTGTTCGCAATTCACACATTAGGTCCTATTTATTTCAACTCCAAGAGTTCCAACTCTAATTCTACATAAATCCTCACACATTGTCATTATTACATAAACTCTTATATATAAATTTTCATCGCACAATTTACTATACAATTATAATACTATTTATTTCGCTATTCTCAACATCAACTCTTTACAATTATTGAAACTGACTCTACAGTAAGTAAAATCAGAAAGCATCCTTAGACCATTTGGACAAAAAACTAGAAATGAAAATCATAGAGAATTCCAATAAAACAATACACATGTAAAATGTTATAAAAACTTCATATGATATTATATAGTGTCATGCAATTGGTACAAAAAGAATGCCATGCATTCTTGAATGCTTTTGCCATCTAAGAAGTGAAATATTATATGCTGTCACATTTTTTTGAAAGGAAAATGTATTACATAAACAGTATAAAGAAGGTGATTGGAAAAGTCATATAAGAAGCAATCAATCTTGTTCTGCCCCTTTCAACTTTCTTTTTCAACCAAGTCAAGTTCATCTCTCTTTCTTGCCCTACTACTCGTAGTGAACAAAAACTGCAGACAGGGTGTAAAGATAAGAGAATGAAGGTGTGTTTGATGATGTGGTATTCCAATTTCAAACATTGTTGAAAGTTAGAAGTTGAATCTTATTACCAAACAGTGTTGAGTTTCACAATAAATTGTAAGATAAAAAATTGTAAATAAAGATTTATGTAATGATGATAATACATGAAAGTTTACACAAAGTTGAAGTTAAAATTAAAAGATTATTATTAAACGAAGCATGAGTGGAACTTGTTTTATGTGAGAGAGAGAGAGAGAGAGAGAGAATGGAAGAAAAGAAAAAGAAAGTAGATGGAGGAGAATAATCATTTTTATCATATGGGTATTTCTTCATTGCCCTCTTTCCTACTTTCTATTTGGTTAATGAAGCAGTTGGAAGTTATTGGTGCTGCCAATCATCTGAGAGGGATGCAGTGAGATTTTTTTCAAAGGAAATGAGAGGAACATGGGTGGACAATTAAGATTATCACTTATTATTTTCAAAAAAGGGAAGATGGAAAAGTAAATTACATAACCATCCTTCTTCTAATAACATATCAAAAAATTAGGGGAATCGTTTTTTTCTAATGCGGATAATTTCAAAATATTGGAGGCAAGTATTAGTTCAATCCATGGCATTCTTTTCACTTTACAAACTTGTAACAAGTCCTTCCATGAAATTAAACACTGTTGTATAAGATATGATTTTAATATAGAATAAGAATTTCCTTTTACTTCAATTTGTTGTTGTATGAAAATGCTTCACTACAATATGAAGGTATTGATAACTGTGGATACAGAGGTCGTCATAAGGCAGATTATTTGCATTTGCAAGAGAATTGAATGGATTTTAAAGTTTCATTTGTTAATGAAGTAACTTTAGTTTTAATTTTAACAACTATGAAAAATTGAAATTAAGAGTAATTTTACAAATAATGCTTGAAATATACAGTAAATTATGAGGTATTATACATAAGAGTTTGTATGATGATAATAATGCATCAAAATTTGTATAGAGTTGAAGTTGAATTAACAAACATAATCTAAGTTAGATATTCATATTTCAATAACATATAAATGACAGACTGCAAAGCACATCCAATTTATAAAGTGTGTGCGCTCTAATCAAAATATTTTTGTGTGCTTTTGCAAGGGGAGGAAACTGATGTTGGTCCATACCAACTCTACGAGCAGTTGAGCTTTTCATATCCTACACTTCTGCAACCTCTGCTGCATGAGCGTGACTTGGTACATTAGAATGAATAAACTAGCAAAGATCGGCTGTTTCCTCCATTTGACTTGTAATCTTTTCGTGGCTTCAGTATCTTGCATGGTCCCTGAAGAGAAGCAAAGCTGTAAACAACAGTAAGATAGTGGTGGGAGTCATCGGCAACGGCCATCTCAACGGAGTTGTGCATGCACTGATATCTGACCAGGGAAACATGCGATTTCGCGATCTAACCGGAAAAGGTCAGGCACAGGGTGGCTCCAACAAATGGGCAACTACTCTTCTCAAAAGCCTAGCCAGGGACACCATTTTAGGCATTGCAATATGGGTGGTTTTTGAACTATTCAAAGATACATCTTAAAGCTGGCCTTCAGCATATGTTGGTCAGTCTGGTTTGGAGATTAGTAATATCATCTACTCTTACCTACACTTATTGCATATATGATTAGTAATGTTATGCAGAATTTAATTCAGTAGTGAAAAAAAAAAAAACTTGGGTAGTGAATTAAAACTGATGCCTTTTTTGCTGCAGAACCTTTATTGAATTTTTTGTATTCAATATATTAATGTATTTCTATGTGTGTGATTGGTAAATTTTTGTAGGCACCTTTTTCTGCTATCTTAATTTTGAAAATAAATGATAAGATACCATAATGTAAAATTTTATTCTAAAACAAGATTTATTAATTGTTAAATTTTCATCATATAATTTGTAGGAAAACTTCCAACAGGAGCACCTGTTTTAAGTTTACCATCTCATTTTATTTTTAATGTGTAACTTTCCATAATATCCTTATCATCTTACACATTCAAATAATAAAACTATTCATAGTTAAAACAAAATTGAAATAACACGTACGTATTTCTTCCTTTTATTTTCCTTCCTTTTACAGCACTTTTTACCTCAGCAATTGTTTTGTCTTTATGAATACATATTTCCTTCCATCTCTCTCTCTCTCTCTCTCTCATGGAATTAACATACATCATACAAAGAAGATGACAGCACCCTACCCAAAAGTCTAAGCTTTCAGCATTCTCAGATAATCATCTATTATTGACATGGCAGATGACCGATAACCTGAACCAAAGAGATTGTAATGATTCAAGTAGTGATACAGCTTGTAGAACTCCCTTCTTCTCTCAAATCCTGGTTGTTTAGGCATCACCTTCATCAGGAAGAAGAAAAAAAATAAAGATCACAATGCATTTCTCCATAATCTTCAATCTTCTATATATCTAAGTATAAAATTACCAGATTCTTTGATTGTTGATTCACGACTTAAAGAAACAGAAAATTGACATCAATTGATTCTTTCATTGACAAGTGCATTTCCAAGAAATTGTACACAGGTAAAATGACCATAGCACTCATTCAGACTATACTGTAAAATGCCAACACACTATTTGAGATTAAGACAAAAGATAAACCTGCATACAATACTCAGAAATTTCTTCATAAGTAGAATATCATACACATGGTTCAATTTAATACTTGATGATGTTATTACCACATACTAGGCATTGATATGTGAAGTTTACAAAGATGGGAAAAAACAAAATGCTTTATATGTTGTTTAATACCAAATGATGTAAATCACAATTTGCAATTTATGGTACCTTGAAGTAAGAATCATAGAAGGAACCTCCGAATCCAGCACACCAAGACATACCAAATTCTGCTTCATTGTGACCATCTTAAACATGAAATAACAGAAAATGTTAGATTTTGAGAATCAATCATGGTACATACCAACTTATTTTCATTAATAGCAAACTATATTCTTTTTCTTCAAAAGGTTTACTTGTTTTCCAACAAGAATAACAAGAGGAGTTAACTGGTAAGAAAAGCACAGCATTTGTAGTGATAGCATTTGATCGTGAATGCACATCAACAAAGTATTCTGTGTGATAAAAAGAAGTCCAGAGTGAAAACTTCAAGCTTAAGTGAGGCTTTAATTTCATTCAATTATTCCAGGTTCATAAATATAGGTTGTCAACTCAGACAAACAAAGAAACATCTCTGGCAAAAAAGGAAAGTGGTCAGTGATTAAAATTAATACTTAAACTTCACATAAGAAATTTGACAACAAAAATATTGTTTGAACGAGGGAAGCAACATCTCTTTGTGAAAGCCATTTTTCGTATGAATTCCATCCCTGTCTTGTAGATGAGATCACTTTGTATCCATGATGGAAAGAGATCTAGAAAAATATTTTTACTTACAATAGCAAGCTGGGTCAAGGATGACAGGTTCACCATTCTTATCTGAACTTATATTCCCACTCCATAAATCTCCATGAAGCAAACATGGTTCAATTACAGCATCTTCAAACAATGCTCTCATATTCTTCATCAATCGCAAACCTGGGGAAGAAGCAAAAAATGACTTGGTAATTAGTATTCAGAAAATATTGAAGGCATAAATCGCTTCATCTGTAGTCTGTCAATGATCCTTTACAAACATAAGGAAAATAAATCAACCAATATTACAATACATTCATGTTCACTAATTTAAGGATCTAAAACAAAATTCCAACCTAGTATACAACTATTTCAGGATGGGAATCTATGAGATGAAAAAATAGAATAAAAGAGAGGATGCTAAGGGCCAGATGATTCCAACTTTGAGAAACAACAGATTCACTGCTTTGAGAATCAATAATAGATTTATTTATTTTTAAACTGGCAACTGTGTAAGCGATTTAGATGGTGCAGGAAACGTGATGCATTTCATCAATATATATAAGAACAGGAAAATACCGAGAAATCAACAATTAAAAACATGAATCATGCATTGAGCCTCAAATAGTTTTCCCATGAAAAATAAGGACAATTCTGTTTTACCCAAGTAGGTCTCCCATACTGATATAACTACCATTAGGTAGTTACAAACTTACAATTTCTTATAAATATAAATCATATCATATGTTTACATGAATGGCTGATATTTAAAATTATTGGTACCCATAAAAAACTATGGTATTCATGAGGCTAAAATAGAAACCCCTGAAAAATAAACATGCTTCTTTGATTATGTCCTATAATTGTGGTTGTTCAGAATATTCTGAAATGAAGATAAAGAGCATACCTTTTTCATAAATTATGGAATCTCCATATTGTTTTGATGCTAAATTTAGCTGGTATCCTAATCGATGCTCAGCCAAAAACTCAACCCAATTTGAAGACCAAGTGTTTATCTGAGGAGTACTACATCAAAACAATTTCAAATTAGAAGTTCTTGGTCAAAAAGAGAAAGAAAAATGAATAGCAGCATAACCATCCAATTTTTGGCTTATGTTCTGTTTGGAACTATGATTTAAATTACAGCCTTTTTTCAAAAAGTTAACTAACTGAGAGCAATAGTTTGTGCTTGCTGTTTTTTGGTGAACTTTTTATAAATACTAAAAGTTATGCAGTTTTGAAAATACAGGATAATGTTTCCATGCCTTTTCTATAAGCTAGCTCCAATCAAGTTTTAAAAAAAACTAGATTTGAATTAAAATGCAGAGGTTGCATTTTTGAAAAAGCCAGAACTGTCTGTGCATTTATAAACACATTTTGGAAAACATGCTTTTGTGCAAAACCTGCAGCAAAACCGCCATTCCAAATGCAACATAGATAAATAGAGGTGCAAACTTAAATTCGGTACCATATTGTTTGTTAATCAAATTTGAAGTTTATAAATAGTACTGAGGTTTGAAATACATTAACTTTTTACAAAATAATAAGTTCATTGTATTTCATGATAGAAAGTAAAGTACCAAGTTGCTTCCTTAGTTGATCAAAATAACGTGAGAGTATTAGTCCAAGGTATATGAATATTACAACTGCACAAACTCTAGTTGGTAAAGAAAAGAAACAAAGAATGGTAAATATGCACCTGCCGATGGTATTATTAACATCAAAACCAAATCCCTTGTCAGACTTTCCAGCTTTATGCATCTCGGCAAGTTTTCTTCCAAGAACTGACTGAGAAAAATGCTTAATGATCAAAATAGTGTCATTTATACAGAGGTTAAGTGCATGATATAATTGAATAACCTGACTAGCTCTTGAAACACCAAAATCTATATATTCCATAATTATGTAGGAACCACTGGCTGGTAATGCTCCGACCTGCAAAGCTTACAAAGACAAATTAAGATATAATGAGATGACTTCAAGATGATAACTAAATTGAAAGCAAAGCTGATATACTATTATATATAAATTCAAATTTCCTTGCCTTAAATGGCTGAGGAACCCGGATTGTCTTTGTGGCATACATGGAGCTTAAGCCAAATGCTTCCCCCTCAAACATTGATGGCCCAATACTCCTGAGACAGATGAAAAGAATGTGGTAACGTGAAATAGTGTTGAAAATTTTGAAAGATAGCATAAGAAGAAATCTTACATACAACACAAAATCCATAGCCAATGCATCCAGAACTAAACAATAACTTATGTTGGTGTCTGAATCCAGTAATAAACATTTTCTTACAAGATCCACGAAGCTAGAGGACTAATGCAGGTTTAGATTAGTGCTAACAACTTTTCCGAGAGGAAGGAACTGAACTGGGATTCCTCCTGCTACTTGGTAATGTAAACCATAAATGGCCCGAGGGATTAATTTGCAACACCTCAAGGTGTATTTCAGATGCTTAAATATGTTTAATAGTTTAATCCTATAATAGATAATTTGAAGATCTAGGACAAATATGCGAAGATGTATTGCTACCATGGTATTTTATAGTTCAAGAACTTTGACTCATGTTGGTAATCATTCTCAAGTTGCTTCAGAGCAGTAGTGCCACGGACCAAACTAAGCCAGTAGACTTGATCCAGGTCTTGACATAGTATCTTGGCTCTATTCCTAATTGGCGGGTGAAGAATCAACATATTGTGTTTACAAAGTATTTAATAAACTTCAGGATCGGGAGCCCTGTGATATTCCCACTTGAAAGTCAAAGGCAAAGATTAACAGGTCATGTATAATATTTTGGTCAAGTGGTGGTTTCTCTTTGGATGTAGAAAAAAAAAGTTTGGGAATTCAAACTTCTCAGACACGGAAAAAAGGGTCTACTTTACAACAAATAGTTTAAGGTGATTTTGAACTTGGGTCATTGGAGTTTGGAATGACAGTTGCAAGGAGTGATCTCTGTGTCATTAAAAACCAACCTAATTATTAAGCTCAAAATATTTCCAATAATTTCTTTCACTGAATTTTTCATCAATCTCTTCACTTTTAAGCAACCTAACTTGAAATGCAAATACCCATGTTTTTTTTTTTAATTACTTAAAGATGCATTTAAATACCCATGTTATGGTGCCATTGGAGGTGGTTTACCTATTTGTCTTTACAAAGAACGAACCACCGTCAGTTTCATATCGATTTGTAGAATTGATGCAGCCACCACCGATTGGACTGATTCTTTTAATGTGCTTTGCCTTTCCTTCATTAAGAATCCAATCAGTAATCGGATCATTCCCCATAGAAGCCACTGTTTGACGACAAAAACATGAAAACCATGAGAATCACTCACTTTGATAATCTAAAACAACAAAACTTTAACTTAATAGCAACGAGCTCGAATCATTCATGCTACCCTTTGGATTAAGCAAAAGCTGTTAAACGAACTTATCATTTCAATAGGAGTTTGACCCACATCCATAAATCAATTAAACTCAGCGCTAGCGCATCCCACCACCTGCTTGACAAAGCAAACAAATTTAAAAGGTGGGTGTCTCTCGCCTTCCCCCCTCCCCCACTCCCCCACCCCTTTTTCAACTTCAACATAAATCAAGCCAACAATCAACCACACGGACAAACAAATTCGTTGTTTCCGAAACCAACACGCACAGCAGCAAAAATGGAACGACAAGATGCGACCTTCACGGCTTCTCCGGCGAATCCATGGGCAACTCTCAAGCCGTGGCGTGGAAGATGCGACGACTTACCGGTGATGTGGGTTGTTCTGGTGATGGGTCTTCGGGGTTTGGCGACGGTGGTCCCCGTGGGTGGGAGGCGACTGCGGCGGCGGCGCGGAGGAGACGATGCGAGAGGTAGGGAGCGAGTGAGGAGTCCAGAGCTGTGGCAGCTCAGCTCCATCCTCATCCGTCTCTCACCCCCATGAGCCCTTCGTCTCCCTTGAATTGCGTGTAGCTTTTTTAACACTAATTCTCTATACATTTACAGCTTTAAACCTTACGAAAGCGAAAGAAGAGATGTCGCTACCGAGTTCATCTAAATTTATTCGAATTCAGGAAAGTTCATTTACTTTTATATCAGACTTATTAGATGAAAATTAGAAAAATTAAATTTTTGATTTTTATTTTTCAGAAAATTTAAAATCCGTAGGAATTTTTTTTCTTTTTCAAATTTCAGTACAAATTCCCTTAAAACTTCATTTGAAAATAAAATTTATAAAGATTTTTACTACATAAAGTATATATTTTAACAAAAGATATATTAAAAGTAGATATTTTCATTATAACAGAGAAAAATAGAAAGAGATTTTTTATCTCGAAAATTATTTCAACATAAAAAAAGGTAAGTTCCAAAGTTACATAATTTATTAGTTTTGTCAAACAAAACTGAGGTGAAATGAGGTACCTGTATCATTTAAAGATGTACATAATTTATGATGATAGTAATTTTTATTATAGAATGTTAAAATTTATTTAATAAATATATTATACACTACAACAATATACAGTAATTACTGTATTACTTTAGTTTTTTTTAATTATTATTATTATTATTATTTTCTTTGAAAAGTAAGGATATATATTGAAATAAATCGAAAATCGGAGGAACAAGAGAGCAAAAGGTTTAACAATTTTTATCATTCTACATTGCTTGTATAATATCTATACATATTTTATCGACAATTTCTTTTTTTTGATATCAAGTTTATTTAACTGTAATCTCCAACTTCTAAGTAACTCTTTCCATGTATTCAAAAAATCTGAAACATTATTACTTGAATTTCATTTAACTCATTTTAACGATCTTCAAAATAAAAAATATACTATAATAATTTTAACTAAAATGGATTTGAATGAATGCTGGTTGAGTTTCATGATCAGTGATTAAGGCATCGCTCTCAAGCAATTTTTTCTGACTTTTAAAATTATTTTTAATTTTATTATTATTATATAAATTTTATCAACTTAATTATGGAAGGATCTATTTTAGTTTTCCATAAATTCTTATATATTATTATACTTGTATAAATTTTTATACATAACCTTTCACTTTATTTATCATTTATAATTTACCACACGATGCCATTATACTTGGTAAGAGTTTTCTCAATTACGAAAGCGAAAAAAAGTAATTTTTTAAATTTCTTAAAACAAATCTGACTATCTCTCTCTTTTCACCTTCGACGAGATATATAACGTTAAAAAAATGAAAAAATTATATTGAAAATTGTATTTTTAACATTGAATTTATTTTTTTTAATATTATTATGATTAGATATTATAATAAAAAAATACGTAAAAACTACGTTAAAAAAGTCCACCTCATTGTAACAGTGATTTTTAATTACACAAAAAGCCAAAACCAAATGATGTCAGTACATTCACCCATTTTCCTCCATTATTCTGAAGTAGATAAAAATACTTTTAAAAGTAATATGAATGAATAGAGGTGTCAATCGTATTGTGTTAGTTCAATATAGTATAATTTTTGTGTCGACACGGTATAGCTTAAATTGCCAATGGGTCAGCTCAGGTACTGCCCGTAACACAAAAAAATATTATTTGTATCGATCAAAGGCACGAGTTTGACCAACACGATTCTTCTCGTGACCTGGCGCTGCGACCTGACGGTCAGCCTAATGACCCGGTAGTCAATCTAAGACCCAGTAGCCGACCCAATGACTCGATGGCCCATCACCCTCGCCGGCGACATGACCCGTTCAGCCCCCTCCCATGCACCGACGCACACGACCGTTAACCCCAGCTGTCGGCCCAATGACCCGACAGCCAATCCCCCCGTCGGCTAGACGACCCGTTCTACCTCCTCCTGCGCACACGATCATTCACCCCACCGATTGCACAACCCGGCAACCCATCCCCACACCAACGACACGACTCGTTCAACCCCCTCCCGTGCACTGGCGCACGCGACCGTTCATCTCGACGGCTAGTCCCCCCGCTGGCCAAACAACTCGTTCTGCCTCCTCCTATGCACACGACTGTTCACCCTGTCGGCTGCACAACCCAACGACCGGCCCAATGACCCAATGGCCCATCCCCTCTACCGACGACACGACTTGTTCAACCCCCTCCTACGCACCGGCGCACACAACTGTTCATCCTGGCAACCAGTCCTCCCGCCAACCACACGACCCGTTCTACCTCCTCCCACGCACACGACCCGTTCTACCTCCTCCCACGCACACGACCCGTTCTACCTCCTCCCATGCACACGACCCGTTCTACCTCCTCCCGCGCACATGACCCGTTTTGCCTCCTTCCGCACACACGACCATTCACCCTGCTGGCCACACAACCCGACGGTTGGCCTAGTGACCCGATGACCGGGTCCCCCCTCCTGCATCCCAATGTTCTCCATCTGGTAGTCTCGTGCTGAGCCGAGTCGTACCTATTTCGTACTAGAATTCGTGTCATGCCAACATGGCACGAACGACTTGAGGGTCCAACCCAGGTACGACCCACAGTACGAAATTTTTTTGTGTCGTATTATTAATCAACACAATCAAACCATGTCAGACCGTACCTAGGTCGTGCCGCCGCAACTCTACGAATGAACAATTGTTTAAATTGAAATAACGAAAGGAATATATTAAAAAATAAAATTATTATTGTAAAAAAAAAAGAAAAAAGATGAGTGACAAGCCAACGAGCTATATTGATTTTAATAAGGACAGATTGGTGTTTAGCTCTCCCGAAAATACAGATTTGGATAATATCATCCTAAAATCTTGGGAAATCTCGATTCAGAGAGAGATCCGAAGCTCAAAGAGATCTAACCAGCATTAGAAGAAGAAGAAGAAGACTGTGGATCCACAGAACAGCTAGCAGAATCCAGATCCATGACAACAATTAAGCAAATGAAGAACCAGATGAACCCAAAAGATGAACCCTGGAAGAAAATTCTTAGAGAGGAGGAGTAGAGTGAACAGCAACAGATGTGAAGCACATTTGATTGATGAATGGTTTGATTCATTACGGAAGAAGCTAGGGAGAAGAAGCTGCAGGTCGGACCTCGACGTCTTCCGGTCCATCAGCTGCGAGAAACAGAGAATCACCCAAATGTGGACCGCCGACCACGCACCGGCGACGATCAGTCCGGTCACGGTACTACTCGTCGGCGGCGACGGCGGCGGGAACCTTGACGTCCCTGTAGCAGCAGACATAAGGGGCATCGGTACCCACGTAGGTGCCGGTCCACCTCCCCTCGTCGACGTAGCTGGCGTCCCAAACGGAGGCATACAAGAACATGGCCTTCGCCGGAAAACCCACCTCCTCCCTCCTCTCCTCCCTCCTCAACACTTTGCCGTCCACCTCCCACTCCATCGCCTCCTCCTCCCACCTGATCACGTACTCGTGGAAGTCCTCACCGGAGTCGAACCCCAGGTCGTGCACCACCTCCCTGCCGCCGACGCCGTCCACGTAGAAGTTCGTCTGCACGACGCCCTTGTCCCTGCCGAGGAACTCGAAGTCTACCTCGTCCTGCGACTTGTCCCCCTCCAGGGAGGAGAGGTAGAGGTTGAAGTTGAGCCCGCTGGTGTCGCCGGCGGGGCACTTGATGCGCGCCGAGAAGGTGCCGTAGAGGAAGCGGTGGGGGCTGCGCCAGCGGGCGCCGCGGCGGTGGTCGTACCACACGTCGATGGCGTCCAGGCCCGCAATGTGGTGGCAGGCGTCCGGCGTGTAGTCGACGCAGATCTGCTTCAGAATGGTCGTCCGGTGGAGCTCCGGCCGGCTGTTGTCGGAATCCATGGCTGTAGCTGCTGAATCTGGTGATCAGTCAAGGATATGTTTGTTCGAGACGTGAGGTGAGGTGAGATTCAACTTCTTTTTCTATTATTATATATATATAATTTTGATATATTTATTTAAAATAGAGCCAAAAACTTCAGTTTGATCTCTATTCTTTTTAAAAAAACAAAAAGCTAAAGTTTAAGGGACATTTTGGTAGCATTTTCATTAAAATTAAAAACGAGAGCGAATTTTTAAAATAATTTTTTCATATTAATTTTATCACTCCTAATCTTTATCTGTTTGTTTTTTTACTAAAGTTAAAAAAACTATTACCAAACACACAGCAAGTGGAGTTTTGTCACCATTCTGCGTCAAAAAAAATTCGAGAAAAGAAAATTTTAAAATCAAGAATTTAAAAAAGAAATATTAAATTTTCTAACAACCGACACTAGAGAGGTGATGAAGAAGACGATCTAAAATATATAAATTAAAATTAGATTTCAAAATGTTAAAAAAACTTTCAATTGAAATTTTAAAAAAATAAATAAAATTGAAACTTAAAAATCTAAAAAACAAAATGTCTAATGTATTATTATTGAAGATAGAATAAAATTATATTTGAAGTGTTTAAATATAAAATATTTAAATTTATATATTATATATAAATTTTCCTTATTTTTTGCTTATTTACCTTTGTCAGAAATAGGAGAAATAGAAATTTAAGAAATACAAATGAAAAAGAAAAGAAAAACCAGGAACAGAATAATTTTTAAGGTTATCTGTGTACATTGTGAAAAAATTTAAAAGATTAATTTAAATAAAATTTTTAAATATTCTATATTTTAACATTTCAAACATAATTTTATTTTAACTTCAATAATAATACATTGATAATGAAAATTCAATTGCATTGATAATTTTATTTTTACAAAATTTAATTTCACAAAATTCATAGGTTAATATTTTACAAAACCTAATTTTATTCAAATTGTATATATCAACCATATCTATATATCATGATTAATATTTTTGAAACTTATATTTACATGTATTTTTTATTTTTTATTTTTTATTATTTTTCTAATCCTTCTTTGATCTTCTCTGATGCAAAAGAAAAGGCATCGTCAATGCAAAATCAAGAATTGCAACAACATGAGTCGAGGAGCGAGTGATGGTAGAGACAAGTTGTGAGGCAAATTGAGAATCCACAAGGTTAGAGATTTTTCGTAAAAGATAAGATCGAAGTCTCAAAGATGGGCTTCAATGCAGTCGCGTATTCGATGAAGGTTGAAAGAGTTCGAGAATTGTCTGACACAAGCAATGAATGTCGAGAGAGCATCAAAGTCGAGTGAGTACCGTGATCAACAATAGTTGAGAGAGGTTAGGTAAGTTACATGAGTTAGTAGAATACGTTATAATGAAATTGTTGTCAACTATAAAGATTTTACTGACCCAGAAGGTGAGAAATAGTAAAAAAGATATGTATTTATAATGATAGAAAAATTTAAATGTTTTTCACATTTTTGGGATACACAAATGCCTAAAAGTTTGAAAATTTTTACCTAATTTTTCTTTTCTAAAATTTCCAAGGCACAAACTTCCGTTGCAAAGCATGATTTTGGATTCTATTTTTCTTAATTTTTATCAAGAAACTTATACTTATACTTGAGAAATAAACTTACAGAAATTATTAAAGATACAATTATTTTTATTATTTCACATTCATATGTTACCGTAAAAGAAATTGCTACAATTACTATTTACATATCATGTTTAGTAAAAATACTATGTATTTCCATTTTCATATAATAAAAATCTCATCAACTTCTGTACTTTGTGTTTGTTAACAATGTGATATGAAGTTTTTACCGTACGTGATTGATTATGCATAGTAATATAGAATAAATGAAAAAGAAAAATAAAAATAATAATTATACTATCTCAAAAATTACATTATAACTAAAAAAAACATCTCACCGTGCCCAACTTCACCTCGACAACAAACACAAGTTAAGTCTACTTCGCTAAAAGAAGTTTGTTGTACCAACCTCTTAATTTCATCATGATATTATCAACAACTTCGAATTAATATGTGTGCATGCAAGGTAGGATGGAGCGTCGCTGTTGATATTTGAGTTAGTAATCGAAGAATACACAAAGTTAGGAAAAGAATAAATGATTACCACCACCATGCACCATTTGGGTCAGAGACGTCATAAATATTAATTAATATGAGGAAGAAAAAAGTCCCTTTAATTAGGTTGCTCTTAATTTCCAACCAGACAAGTCAATATTCTTGATAATATCATTTAAGACAATACTTAATCAGGTAACCAAGCATTTGACTAAAATTTTATAAGAATCATTAATAAGTAAACTTATCAATAATATGATTTTAGCCTTGTTTGATGTCAGTTCTTGTCATTTTTGAAAGTTAAATAAAGTTAAAGTTGAAATTAATTTAATGAATTGAATTGAATCTACGTAATAATTAAGGTGATAAAAATTTATACGTTAGATTTTATATAATAATAATAACTGCTGAAAATAATTTAAAAATGATTTAAAAAATTAATTAGAATCAATCCAAACATTTACCTTCGTACAAAAAGAAAGTTGTACTTTTAAATTTTAAAGAAAGGTCTATATGATTTGAAGTGTTTAAATTTATTGGAATTTGTGTGGGATGGAAATCAAATATAAATGCTGGAAAATATAAAATATTTAAAATATTTTTAATTTTTTTAAAATTAAATTTAAATTTTTTTAAATTTTTTATACAAATGATTCGATAAAAAATTTTATTTTTAGATTTTTAATATTTTAATAAATAAAAAAATTAATTTTTTCTTTCATTAATACGTGAATACTTTTTAAAATTGAACGTAAAAAAAAAAAACAAAACACTTATCCACTCTAAAAATGATGGAAGAGAGCGAGTGAATGCACTCTAATAAAAAATTTTAAAATTCTAAGATTTTAAATTCAAATCTTTACTCGAAAAATAATATATAAACCTTTTATAAATCCACAATTACGTAAAAAGAGAGCATTTTTTTACAGGAAGCAGTGGTGAATAATAAATAATACGCGGTGACTTGAACAACGCAAAGTCCGGAACACCGTCGACGGCCAGCGGATTGCTAACGTCGACGGCACGGCGACCGTTTGGTCGGTCGGAGATGAAGAAGAAGGAAGGAAGGTCGGCGGCGGAGGTCCGGAACGCCGTCGACGGCCAGCGGATTGCTAACGGCAACGACACGGCGACCGTTTGGTCGGTCGGAGATGAAGAAGAAGGGAGGAAAGACGGCGGCGGCGGCGGCGGCGGCGGGGATCACTTCCTGGCGAAGAAGCCCTTGAGCTTACCCCGCTGGAGGCGTTCGAGGAGCTTCCTCGCCGCCGGCACGTCCATCTCGACGAGCTTCTTCAGGTACCCGATGGCGCCGTGGGAGACCATGGACTTCCGGCACCGCCGGCTCCGGGAGAGGCAGAGCAGGCAGGCGACGGCGTACTTCTTCGCCGAGTTCTGGGGGCTGTGGTCCAGCAACTGGACCAGGCTGGCCACGCTCTTCTCCTGCTTCTTCACCTCCCTCGCGTTCTGGTGGTAACACATCAGGCAGGACAGGGCTTGCGCCGCCACTTCTCTGTCAGCGCCGCTCTTGGACTCCAGCATGCCCACAAGAAGGCTCAGGCAGCCCCACTCCCCCACCAGCTTCTTCATCTCCATCGTGCTCGATATCTTGCACACCGTTGAAGCCGCCGCGTGACGGGCGCCGGCAGACCCGGTCTGAAGCACGCGGACCATGGTTGGAAGAAGACCAAGAGAGACCAAGCTCGCCGCCGGCACGCAGCCGGCGAGGTTCCGCAGAGCGACGACGGCGGATTCCTGCGGCGACGGGCCGTCCACGAACGATACAAGGGCTTTGATGCCTCCTTCCGCCACCACGGACCTCCTCAGGCTGTCGTTGCTGGAGGTCAGATTTTGAAGACATTCGGCGGCGTGCTCCTTGGACGCCGGCGCAAACCCATGGTCGAGCAGAATGAGCGTGACCCCGATGGTGCCCTCGTCGGCGAGGACCTGACGGAGTTCCGGCACTGCCGAGAGGTTCTTCAAGGCTCCAGCAGCCGCGGCCTGAGAGATCGAATCTCCGGTGGAGCAAATCTCGACCAACGGCCGGGCGCCGCCACGTCCCACGATCAGTTTTGCGGTCTCCGCCGACATCGATAGGCTCTGTAGTGAGATCACCGCCTTCTCGCGGCCAGCCGATCCACCGGAATCCGCCAACCTGAGAAGCGGCGACAGCACGCCTTCGGAAACCAGTAGACCATGGCAACCGCCGGATTCGGCCAGAATGCAGACCACCGCAGCCGTCTTGTCTCTTATCTTGGGGGAAGTGGTGGTCGCCAGGAGCTGTACAAGCGCCGCCACGTTGCTCCGGCCGAGCGCAGCCACGACGCTCTTCTTGTCCTCCTCCAGCAAAGCGAGCAACCCCTCCACCGCTCGATGTTTCGCATCCACCTCCCCAATCTGAAGTCTGGCGAAAAGCTCGCGGACGTCGGCGCCGCCAGGACCACCACCTTCTTCTGCCGCCACCGCAACCACTTCGCCAAGAACGCCACTTTTCACCAGCAGCCTGCAGTCCCTGATGTTCAAATCCAGCTTCCCGACGACGGCGTCGAGGTCACTCTGCATCTGCAGCTTCCCCACCCGTTTTTCTCCGTCACCGTCGGCACACGTTCCGGCCACCTCAATGACCTCCGACAGGGTCCGGCACACGGACTGAAGCTGCTCCTTGCACAGCGAATTCCTAGAGAAGAGCGGGTGGCTGGAGAGATCAGAGAGGCATGACGGCAGCCCCTCAAGCTTCGAAACGATGAGCTTCCACTTCACGGCGAAGCCCGTCGCCGTCTTTGCCTCTTTGACGGCGGTAGGTATCAAACTCCGAGCGGTGGACAGCCAGCGCTCGGCCTGGTGGAGCTCGTTTTCGTCCATTCCCCCAGTTGGGTCGTCGGAATTACTGCCTTTGGCGGCGGCCGTGATCAGCACCGCTCGTTCCGGCTCCGTTCCTCCTTCCACACCCATTGGTTCTCTCTGTCGGCGGTCGATAGCGATCTGGTTAACGGAACAAAAAGAACAGCAATGTAAAGAACCAAATCAGGAAGAAGCTAACAAGGCTGAGGCGATTGCAAACCACACACATCATCAGAATCTAATGGCATCATAGACAACCAGAGTTAAGAAAAAGAGACTAAGGCTTCGTTTGGTACTGTTTCCACCGTACTTCAATTACTTTTAACGTAACGATATGTGAAATTTTTTTAAGGTAACTTCGTCGTATTTTAAAAAAATATACCTTTTTTTATTTGAAACAAGAAATACTTTTTTTTTTGCTCTCGAATATGTAAAAACTGCTATCAAATGAAGGCTGATTGTTCACCAATCTCTTTAGGTGAATGATTTTGAAATAAATAATAATAATAATTTTAATAATAATAATATTATTATTATTAAAATATAAATATCATTACGAAAAATAATAATACTTCTGTAAATTAAAAATAAAAATAAGGAGGAGTAAATGATGTCAAATCAACTGATTAAACAAAAGCAAGCTTGAGAGATCACTGGTTGAAGCAAATCCAGTGGGTTTGGCATCAAAGAAACCATCTTTTTCAAAATAATCATGTGTGTGGGGTACAGGAAGGATCTCACATGTTCAACAACTCTCAAAAGAATGAACTCACTCAATGATGTGATTTTGAATCATTGATATCTTAATAATCTTAGATTTAAATATAATTATCTAAAAATAATAACTAAAAGAAAAAAAAGGTGACTTTGCAAACAAAGCAAGCAACCAAATCACATCATATCTGTTAATCATATCATGCCTTTGGCAGTGGATGTAAGAAGAAAACTTGGGTCAATAATAACTGAGAATAGGGACAAGTAAGAACAATACTGGCTGTATTTTGACATATCATCGTATTTGTATGGGTTAAGTGAAAGATTGAAGCACCATGGCAATAAAAAAGTGTATAGCTTTCTAGGAAAGGAGAAGATGGCAATCACAAAAAGGGGGAAAAAAACAACAGCTGTGTGCCCATCTTTTGGTAGGCATTGCTTGTGAGTGAAGGGGAGAGAGACGACCCAAAACAGTCTATTGAACAGAGAAAATGAATCAAACAGCACTGATAACAGTTTAATCAATCAAAAACAATCATCATCATGTTCATGGTTGAAAAAAAATTAGCAAACAGTAAAAAGATTAGTGTCATTATGGAAGAAATAACCTTCCCTGCTTTCCTCCTTTGCTTGCTTCCTGCCTAAAGCTCAGTCTATCGAACAGAGAAAATGAATCAACAGCACTGATAACAGTTTAATCAATCAAAAACAATCATCATCATGTTCATGGTTGAAAAAATTTTAGCAAACAGTAAAAAGTAGTGTTATTATGGAAGAAATAACCTTGTCTGCTTTCCTCCTTTGCTTGCTTCCTGTCAAAAGCTCGGTCAGGCAGGGAGTGAAGATTGATGAGAACACAGATCGGTCGAGAGCATGTGCCTCACACCTTTCCCAGCCTTCTCCCACGCGAAGGAAAGAGATGCTGATGCTGACCCAAGAAGCGTGGCACCCAAAACAATCAAAGCAGTGTTGGAGAAGGAAACTTGGGAGGTGGTCAAGCACTCAAGCTGCTCCTTGTGCTGCTGCTGGGCCTCTTCATCGCCACCACTTTCAAGTGTTGTTGGGCAGGGGCGGAGGTTGCAGAAGAGGGGCAGGGAAGGGGAAGAGAGAAGAGAGAGAGAGAGAGAGGGAGGGTGGGGAATGGGTATGGACGGGAACAAACGGTCACTGGAATTATTTATTGGCAAGAGTGTGATTTGAATTGAGATGCAATTCAAAAATCAAATCTCCGGATGATGTTTGCTTTCTGAAAGGGATGGAACAGCGGCAGGCCAGCAGCAGCCTCCCCTCTGCACCACCACCACCACCACCACCCACTTGCACGAGCACGACCACCGGGGAAGAAAAAATTGCATCTTTTTATTTTTTGAAAGATAAAATCGCATCTTTTTATTCTTATGAAAGATAAAAACTGCATCTTTTTCGCAGTGGAACCGGACAAATTGGAAGCTTGGAAAGGCAAACTCATTTGGTTGGTACCGATTATTACTAATTATAATTCTAATCGTTGGCACGAATCTTGAGGTAGATTAAAAAAAGATAACGGATTTTTGACAAAAAAAAAAAAAAAGGTGTATAGATTTATCTTTTATCTTTAAATTCTATTTTTACCTTATTTACTTAGTAATAAATATCATATACTAGTATGGTCAAAGAATTATCATACAATAAAGTTTTTGTAAAATATTGTTGTAATATAATAATGAAAAAATGTATATGTAAAATTTACTCGATATTTTTCTTAATTTTTCCAAACAATCAAAAATAGATAATCATACTTACAAAATTAGTAAAAATTAATTTAACACGTTGCAGGTAATTGCGAAAAATAAAGATAAAGACAAAATTTACATTCAATTACTATTATTATTACCACTAATTTCGTACAATAAAATTTTTATTAAATCTTATTACTAAATTCACATTACGAGTGAATGAATTTTACGTAAAAAAGGGGAAAAAAATAAGAATAAATTTCATTCATTTGTCGGCGATGCCTGTAATCATTTTTTTAGACACCAACATATATAATCTTAATTTAATTAAGAATAAATTAAGATCGATCGTTGATTTGATCGATAGGTTGGGAAATCAAACCTGTAGGTTTTTACTTAAAATAATAATAATAGTGTAAATATATTTCTAGTAATAACGTGTAATAATGCAAGAAATAAATTTATATTATTGCACATTATTTCTTGTAATAATGTAATCTTAAAAAATGTGTAATATTGCATTAAAATGAAATTTCAATTGTTACATTGATTATTAAACAAATGTGTAATAATGTATAAATGTATCTTTGTCATTATAACTTTATTCCATAACTATCTAATTTAAATGCATTGAAAATTTACTGTACGTGCCAAATTCTCCAATTTGTATTTTATTTTCTTTATTAATATTTAATAATAAATCCTTTTTATATTCATTCCTATTTTATATTAATAAATAAATTTAAGGATTAAATATTAAATATTAAATACAAATTTAAGGATAATAATGGAAATTTAATCGGCTATACCATATATATTATATATGTAATATGATATATATGTGTGTATATAAATCCTTTATTGATTTTATGATATTTTTTATTCTCAAGACATCTGCAATGTGGATTTTATTCTATTTTGTGTTGCAAGAAGTTGTTTCTCCAGTAAAGTTGATTTTACTTATGTTTCACCGTAAACACAAGTAGTGTGCTGTTGTTTTAAAATAATTAGTTGAAAATTTTCACCATAAACTCTTATTGATTAAAGAATTACACTACAAACTCTCTAAGAATTGAACCAGAAATTTTATTATAGTTGATTGAGTATCCAACCATAAATACTAGATTTGTAATCAATTATAGTGATTACTGTAAGTTCAAACATTGATACTTGAAAGTAGACAACAGTTTGGGTGAATCACTTAAAAAATTCTCCTACGTTACATACATATAAAAATTAAAATTCACTATTTACTTCCCTCTAATAGCCAATTTCAATCCTAACAATTGATATAAAAGAATAACTCACAAGATCACTCTTGCAAACTCACATGTTAGGTACATTACTTTTACATGTGCAAACAAATACATCCTTAGATGGTAAGGAAAGATCGGATGCATAAAACAAGAATGGATTTATAACTTCGGTCATAAAGGGAAGTTTGTACTTTTAAAAATAATATGAAATCATATAAAATGGTAGGAAATAATAGTCAACTTTTGTCATTTTTCACTGATTTCAAAAACACAAATCTCAATGTCAATAAATTATCAACTGCAAATGCCTAAGGATTGAGAATGCCTGAAAATGTCAACTATAAAAAAGAAAATCAAGCAATAAAAATATAATGCGATTATGGTTATTATTACTAATCATAGAACAACAATTAGGGAATCTGGGCCATAGAGAAGCATGCAAGGAATAATAATGAAACTGAAGTCTTGGAAGATATGGATCAGGAGGAGAGAAGCATAAACAGAAAAACTAGGTATAGAGCACGCAATTAAGGACGACTCTCTGGTACCAAACCTTTTACCAAATATGTCACCCCCGAATCATGCATCTCCTTCCCACTGAGACATCTACACGATCAATGTGAGGCCAAATTCTACTTTTGAAAATGGGAGTAAATCATAACAAGAACAAGCAATCACCTAGCAACTGCAACCCCCAGAGGAGGGCTGTGACTGGGAACCACTGGCACTAGTCGTTTTAAGATTCACATCAACCATGTCTTCTTGTTTTGTGGAAGAAAGTGTCTCCATCCCTGGTAGAGCAGCAGCAATTTTCCGGAACAGTGCCTGAGGAAAATGAAATAACCCAAAAAGGGCAAGTCCTTTTGGTCTCTATATAATGAAATCTACATACAAGAACGGGACAGACCCAAGTGGCAGATAAAACTCTTATTGGGTAATAGAGAAAGACCTTTATGTTGAAGCCAGCTTTTGCGCTCGTCTCTATGAACATGACACCGAGGTCACGGGCTTTTGCCTCCCCCTCCTCGATGGAAACTTGCCTGACGTTTTAAGAACATACATAATCACCAATTATATATTTTACCACTGCAGATGGTTTCCATTGGAACCCAGAGAAAAATTATTTCTGCAATGGCAGAAAAAATAGGCCTACAGTTTATTGGCCAGTTGATGACTTTTTCAGTGTGGGGTGTTTCAAAGAAAAACCAGTGATGTATATTCATTCAACCCATATTTTGTAAATCTCAGCAATCCAAGAAGAGCATACTACATCAAACAATCACCTTACCAGTGGTCCTTAGGGTTGATGATATGCTTGAATTTCAAAAATGATGAGAAATGGTAAAAAATTTAATCTATTACTTCACATTATTTCATATTATTTCTAAAAGCTCAAACTCTTTATAAGTTAACTCATGAATATGTTCCTAAAGATTGCGTCAGCTGGACTGAACAATACAATCAAATGGTGGATGATTAAAATCTTTGAAAGGGCAATTAGGATAATATTTTCCACCTTAATGAAGGGTTTGTGTCTTTAAAAAGTATGAAAAATAATGTAATGTAAAATGGTGGGAAATAATAAATCAAATTTTTCATTATTTTCTAAAGTTTCTTATCATTTCCAAAGGCACAAATCTCCCTTGAATGGTAAATGAGAGTGACTGAGAATTTGTTTGAAAGAACTATTCTGAAGTTTAAGAACATTGGGGTGGAGAATGTGGTGGATTGCTTTTACCTATTTTCAATATTTGCAAGTTTTTACATTGATACAACGGGAAGCCATCAAATCCTATCATAAAAGCTCCTCATAATAAATACAACAGTAATAAAGTAATAAAAGTGTGTATCGGGCAACTGTGATGTTTTGTTTATCCAAGTTATTGTGACTACCATCAAAATAATGATATAAGATTCTGGGATGATGTTGTGCATCAGAGACTGATGTAAGGCATAGAAACCGATGTTTTAAAAACCAAACCAGTGGTGTAACCACTTGGATCAACCCACAAATTTCTTGTGTTAGACCAACTTGTTAAGATGGTGAGCAATCCAAGATGTAAACCAGGGCACCTTGCACACTTAACCAAATATCAGTTTGTACATATTAACCGATGTTTGTTTTGTTTGATTTTCTAAGCATATATTATACATATTTATAAATATTTAATAATAATTTTGTACACTTTTAGCTTAATTATTCCTTCAAATAACATTAAAATACATAAATAATCCAAAGATAACGAAAGTGTAATAATACTAAAATATATATTTCAGTAACATATATATGTGTGTGTGTGTGTGTGTGTATTCCATAAATATTCCATCAAAATAAATAGTTAATTGTTTCAAAGGAAAAATATTTACATAAAATATGGGTGTCTTAGGGTTAAAGTGTTGGTAGCATTAATGACTAGGTATTTCTCATGGAAAAAACTCATTAAATGCAAATAATATGCTGCAACCTTATGTGATTCATTACCAAATCCAATTAGGATCTATCTTAAAAAAGAAAAAAAATAGGTAATACGTTCATCTAGGCAAGGATATCATGCATGGGTGGTGGGTGCTCAGTTGCCCACCTTAATAACCTTGTATTCAAGTAGTTGAAGCAACACCTAAAAGAACCAAGAAATACTGCAGTGGCACGTGCGAACTAATTCCATTTTACCTTTTGTCCACAAGATCCGTTTTGTTTCCAACTAGCACAATAATGACATCACTACCCCTCTCAGTACGAACTTCCTCAATCCATTTCAAGGTGTTTAAGAAAGATTGCCGACCTGCAAAAAATTTACAGGGAACAGGGAATTTAATATTTATAACAATAGAAAAGAACATGTGGATTGCAATAAACCTTTTGAGTGGTTGTATAAGAATAAATTTAAAAGTAAATTGGTTAGTAACAATGGGTAATGATCCAGTACACACCACCTTGGGGAGTGTACATTTTTTAAAATGGTATTTGATAAGTTCCTTTATATTTTTATTAGCTCAGATGAACAGTTCAAAACTTTTCTGCTGAAAAAAAATTCTTCTGCAGCTGTGATTCTTTAATTTTTTCTAGTTCAAAACAACAGTTCAGCTTAGTCATCATGCAGTCTGGATTGCTGGTGCATTACACTCTTGAAGCATTACCAAAATGGACCAAATAACAATAGTTGTTAATGAACAGATTTAAGCAAGCTACAAAATGTTGGTTTTGATTTTCAATAATACAAATTCCATTAAACCATTGCCATCATTATTATAAGTTATAACCAAGTGAATGTCATATTTGCAAGCGTATGATTATTGGCATTATTATGAAACACGTTGACTTGGTTATTATTCACTCCTGTTTGCATATGACATTGATTCATTTTATGAGATTTCACAATAACATGACTCCATGTAAACAGCAGCAATCTGATAAAAACATCATGGAATTCCATAAAAACACTCCAAATGTCAAGTTTTAATCTAAGATAAATTAAAGTTAGCATAATAAACATCTATGATTACTTATCAATATTTTAAAAACGAAAAACAGACATTATATGGATTTAAAATAAAACATATTTTGAACAGAGTTATTCAGAAACTGTATAATTATTTAAATGCAATAAATATAATCATGTATTTATGTGTAATCAATTATTAAAAAGTAATTGAATCACATATAATACAATTAAGTAAATACTTGAACATGAATATGTATCATTACAGCATACTTATGGTAGCTGGCCTCCAAAAAAAAAAAGGGTAGATGGCCTCCTAGGCGGTAATCTTGGAGGACAAATAAAAATTAATTTATGAAATATTATTATTATATTTAATACTATAATGCAATTATGACAATATATATTTATTTTAAACTAGCTAATTCCTAAATAACATTGGTATATAGGGGTTCTTTTGATGCATCAAGGATGTATTTTACTAAAAATACACCCAGCATGTTTTAGAAACCAAAATCAAATAAAAATAATATCAATAGCTATAAAAAATCTAAAATAATATTAATAACAAAAATAGTATCAATGAAATCTAAACAAGTTTAAAAAATTGATCAAATATCACCCAAGTATCAATCAAAAAATCCCAACAAATTGATTTTTCAGCTGATTTTTCACAGCATGCATTCCATTACCAACAAAAGACCCCTACAACATATAATGTAGTAATAGATTTGAAGCCTCTGCATAATGTTGAGGTTATCCCACTAGGAACTGAAGATCACAGGTGACCTTACTAAATAGGCTCTCTATTTGTAGGTCATATACAATTTGATCTCCTCCATATGCCACATTCATGAAAGCCTAATACACTAGGTTTGCTCTTTTTATACACCAATAATAACTAAAACAAAGAAGCCAATCCACAAGTGTAATATAAATATTATTATCCATCTAGACTAATCATTTATCCCACAACATCCCAAAAGAAATGAAAATTAACAACATCCATGAATGTTCATGTGTACTCATGTAGCGCTCCTATAAAGACTGCTAAAAACCAAAAACGTAACACTCCAATAAAAATACAAGCTTTGGCAAAGCTGTCACCCAAGGTTGTGGTATAGGCTCTACCAATGTAAGCTGAGCAGGTTTTTATGAATATGAAGTAGCAAGGAAAATAGAACAAAAGGTTGACTCCTAGAAACAATCAAGAAACTTCCAAGCTAAAATGAGAAGTTACAACTAAGATGACAAATAACTGAGTATCAGCTTCTTCAATGACCTACTGTACATCAAAAGTATGCATATGCAAATATAGAGATAAACACTTAAATATTTTTTTCCTGTCCCAAGTAAATGGCATTTTTTGGTAGTAAACAAAAATAGCGTCAATGTAGATATTTTGGATCACAAATTCACAAGAAATAAAAGATATTGAGAAACCTAAAATGATGGGCATTCTCGAAAAAATAAATTACTTTATGAATCAGTCAAATACTAAATGACTTGAAAATCCTACATACTTGCAACATCATAGACAATTACTGCAACAGATGAGTCCCTTATATAGCTTGGAATCAGACTCCTGAATCTTTCCTGCCCTGCAGTATCCCTTTGGAAAGAGAAGAAAAGGGGAAATGAAGTTTAAACTCAAGTCCTAAAAATGTTACACAAGAGTAATGAAAATCAAATATATAATTTATTTCATAACGAGATATACTTCAAGTATTTAAGTCTCAATGGATTTTGAAAACAACTCTTAACATGGAAATGATGCTTTCTGCTGATAACAGAGAGGACAGCATAAACCCCTATAAAGGAAAAATCCAAGGATTGAAAGTGCACAAGCTTGTAAAAAATACAAAAATTAGTATAAGTTTCTGGAAAAAACTGAAGTTGGATAATGATCTCCAGCAGCTTTTTCGATTTCATTTTTTAGAATGATTGCCATGACTCACGTATGAAGATTCTTCTTATCTAGGTTGCAATGCATACAATTTCATTTATACACTCTCACTTCATACCACAAGCTCACAATCTTTAACTGAACAACCTAATGTGGTCTTTGATCTAGTTCATATATCCATCATGAGGAAACTCAGGACAAAATTGAATGATGGAAATATCAACTGATAAATATTTAGTCTCCTTTTGAAACCAAAAAGGTTAGCCTGCATACCTGACAAGGGGAAGTAAATTCATTAAATTCCTCTTCTATTTGAAAATAACAAAGAATATCTAATGTCTTTTAACTAACTGTTATAAAAGGGGCAATCTATGTCAAATGGCCAACAAAGACAGTGCGCAAGAACAAGATAAATACAGCACGACCATTGTCATTTGGTTGGTGGATTGGTGGGAGTCCTCCATATAAATAGGAATCTCCTCAAAGTCAACCACAGACTCCTCAAGGATATGAATGTATAATCATGGAAAATGTACTTCCAGTTCAGATAGTGCATTGCATTTAGTCCAAAAATGCATGGCAAAAATGAACCATACCAGAGCTGCAGTCGAACAGTTCGATCTTCAAGATACATCGTCTTTGACAGAAAATCAATGCCAATTGTAGCCTATTTCACAGTCAACAAACAATATGCATGAATGGGTGCGTAATTTCCAGTTGACTAACAGATAAAAACTGTGGTACTAAATAAAATAAATTGTTCTAAAATGCCAACAAAGAATTATAGGACAAATAAATTTCCTGATTTAACCTCTATGAAGGTGCCTAAATTACAAAGAATGTAAGTCGCAAAGGTAGCCAAAAATTAGACTTTTATATTTGTTTAATCCGTGCACCTCTGTGATAGTAGAAATCATAGTTATAGTGCTCAAGCATTAACTCAGGGCATCTTGGATGTTTATTTACCATAAGTAAATTAAACAGCATAACAATTTTCCTTACAAATTATATGATCATATGCAATTATTGTCTATTTCTGGATATATTCTCTGTATGTTAAAGTTAATTTAATGTCATAATACACAGAAAAGTAACATATAGTTAAGTGTTAAAATTCGTAGTATTCTTATCATACTTGTGTGCTTGTGTGGCACACTGGCACCTCAACACCATGGTAGATGCCTTAATAACTAAGATGGAAATTACATATAAGGATGCCTTCAATGATTTGTAAGGATAGTCATCAAAAGCTATTCAATCACAAATCCTTCTTCAAATACAATCAGCCTTCCTAGGTAGAAATTTCTATTGTTGCAATTGCATGCCTCATTTTGGTTAGTAACTACAAAATCAATAAGTGCAGCTAAATCAAACATGTGCTTTAAATGAGTTTCTTTCAAAACTCTGTTACATAGAGAGTTAGAGACAAGCATTGATTTTTCCTTTCATTCACCCTTAGTTTGTACATAATTCCAGTGCAATTACACAAGTCATCTCATTTTGAGCATGTTCTGCATAACATGTTGAGCAGCAACCACATATTGTGACTTCTTCTAGTAGGTAGCAATTGAAAACATGCAAAGCTTATTTTATTTGTAACATCAATCACTTCATTCATTATTGCATGACTTGCAATGAGAAACAAATTATATCCCACAAAAAGCCTGATAAAGCTGAACAAGATTATTTTTCAAAATGAATGTAAAATCTTCTTCAATGATGCCTAGGAATAAAAGGTAATAAGGTGATTTTGTTTTAAAGTAAAGGACCAATGTCAAATGGACACACATTTTTTGTTAAGACACTTGGGAACAATAAAGGTCATTGAAGACTACATAGTTTTTCCTATTTTGTTTTCAGTTACTGAAAAAATCTTTGAAGTATCAATTGGAAGATAAATAACATATCTGGTGTTACTGACTCTTTTAACACATTTACATAATACAAGTGAGTGTGATATTATAGTAAATAAATATTTTTAGATGAATATATAAATACTAAAAAGTGCAATCCAACTGAATATATTCATGCTATAAAGAAAATGGTCTTTTACTAGCATATCCTCGAAAAATTCTTAATATCTTGTATTACCCTCAGAATATTATATTTACTTATTTACCCTCAATAAAGAAAACATTACTTTTGCATACCCCTCCATTATCTAACATTTAGTTGTTCTACTATTCTATGTTTAAATATTAACCTACTTTGTAAAAAAAAAAACCTCATCTTTGACAGAAAATGTACTCACAAGCCCTCCTCTCCAAACTTATTTCATCTGAAAACTCTATATTGCACATTAGGTTGAAGAGATTTTTGAATGGTAGATAAGTAAATGGATATTATTGTCATTTCATTCCCTATTGAGGTTTAAAATGCTTACTCATCAACGTTAGTTAGTTGAAGAGATATAGATGATAAGATTTTTCTTTGTTAAGAAAATATAACATTTTAGAGGATATGCAAATAATGGTTTCAAGTGTATGTAAGCAAAAAAACCCTAATGAACAAACTAAAATTAACAAAGGCTTCAAATTCCTTCTTTCTGAGCTTCAGATTCGGGAGTGACATAGAATACATATGTCCATATGTGATATGGTTCATTAAGCAGATGAAATGATTGTACACTTTCTTGTGTTATACACATTTAATAATGGATCTAAAATTAAATAAGTATTAATGGTTAACAGATAACAAAAACACATATATTCATTTAATACAAGCCCATTCTAATCTACAGTGGGAACAATAATCTAAGTGGGATAATCATGTCAGGTTGACTGGCAACTAGCATGAAATCAGCTACTAGTTCAGCTAAGAAAAAACACTTGTCTTACTCTAATTCTACATTTTGATTGTGTCACTTCCAAGGTTTCCTTCAACTCATCCCAAAGATGGAATGAATCAAAGTAAAAATGGTTGCTGCCATACTTATAAATTAGAAAACAATCACTTTGGAATTTAAATTTTATATACTCTCTCTCCAAAACATGCTTACTTTCATTTTCCTCTCCACTACAATTTTACCCACTCCCCCAACCAAAAATACGGAGAGAGAGAGAGAGAGAGAGAGGTGCATGCAGTGATTTCTTCTATTGA
Source organism: Amphibolis antarctica (assembly GCA_024699675.1). Taxonomy (NCBI): domain Eukaryota; kingdom Viridiplantae; phylum Streptophyta; class Magnoliopsida; order Alismatales; family Cymodoceaceae; genus Amphibolis; species Amphibolis antarctica. Next base: position 101,269 of record JAMKPZ010000124.1, read on the forward strand.
GCTCTCATTAATGATTTCAAATGTCATCATAGTTTTTTTTTACAACATAGGTAAAAGAGCATAAACAGATTCAAGTTCAACCGACAAATCATTTGCACAGACTGAAAGATCACAAGATTGCAAGTGCATCAGCTTCCACCGGTGATTCCACAAAAGTATCTCAATTCTCTTGTTCAAAATTATTCTCGAATATTCAACATAAGTTCTTCTCGTACATCGGGCATAAATCTGATCATTAAACGTGATGTTCCAATCACAAACAGAACACACTGCTATTGCTAATATCATCTGTGTTGGCCAAAAATATTCCAGATTCTGCGGAAATTTTGCATATTCCAATTCAACGTCTGCAATATATTCCATTCCCAACACGAGCAAGGCAGCACAGAATCAAAAAAAAAAATTAAAAAAAATGATCAAACATTAAGTATCTACTCGATACCGCACCAGATCCATAGAAAGCGAACCACAGGAAGGACAACAGTTGGGCACATCATGGTAGATCACGGGCTTACGCATCAAATTATCACAAAAAGGATCCAAGCGGCGAAGAATCAACCTGGTAAGTGTTGTCGAACTTGTCGTACATGAAGCGCGTGATGATGCTGGTCTTCCCGACGGACTGGTCCCCGAGGAACACGAGCTTGTACTTAGCGAGCGCCGACACCGGTGCCATGGCTGTGGCCGGACAGACGGAGAGATCGAATCGATGGACAAACAAGTTGGGAAAGCAAGCAATCAAGCAGACGAGAATCGAGCAAGAGCGAGAGAGGTGGAGACGTGGATCTGATGGAAGCAATGGGGAATGGGAAATTCGAATCTCGTCCTTCTGATGATGATCCAACCGATCTGCCTATTTATACTTCTCCGCTTCTTCACTCGCCCGCCTGCGCAGCTGACGCTTCCGCCATTCCGTGTCGGCGGTCCGCTACTCCGCGCAGCTAGGGTTTTTTTCCTTAACATTTTTCTTATAAAATAAAATTAAAACATTTATACAAATAGAGAATGAATTAACAAAAATTTCTTTTTTAATAAGAATTAAATTAAACAGAAATAAATTTAATGTAAAAATATTTATATATCGATCAGAATTAAACAGAATCAAAGATATGATCTATTAAAATTTAATAACATATAATCACGAAAGATCTACTAAGTAGAAATAAAAATATACGATTATGTAAAAATTATTAAAGTGATGTGAAACAACAAGTATAGTTAATTTCTCTTTAATTTACAAAGAAAGTAAAAATTCAATTTTTAACATTTTCTTTATACTCACTTGAGAAAAGTCTATAACAAAGTTAGATTAGATTTATTATTAAAAAAATTAAATTAAATATTTATTTAAATTAAGTAAATTATTAAAATAACCACTGAAGTGGTGGTTTGATGGTGTGAGAATTTCTCTAAACTTTAACTTTGAGAATTAATATGAAATTACGTAAAATAATAGTAAATGATAGTTAAATTTTTTATTATTTTTTATTATTTTCTATTAATACCAAAAGTACAAACATTACCTAAGAGTCTATTGTACAAGTAAAATTAGACAGAAATAAATTGTTAATAATTCATTTTCTAGTTAAAATTGAATTTAATGTAGATGTGTTTGTGCATCTTATGGAATTGAATAAAATTTAAAATTTTAATATTTATGTACGTGTGAGAATTAGATATAATTGAATTCATTTTTATTTAAAAATAATAAAAAGTTAATATATTTCAAAATTTAATTATTCACAAAATAGATATTTTACGAGACACAAGGGTCATAGGATGTGCTATCAAATGAGGCAAAAGAGTTCTACTCAATTGACAAAAGAAATGTCGAAATTAAATTCCAAATCCCCTTTTATATGAATTTTGTCTCATTCTATAAATGAATTGAATTCCGTTGAGGTACATCTATATAAATACCTAAATTAAATGAAATTAAATTCTCTCTAATTCAAATTTTCCTAATTCCGTTGACACAAATCTCTCCTAAGATCTTAAATTTGAATCTTTACTTAGATATAAACTTCTCATAAGCTCACAACTATCTCATAACTATGATTTCATTTACAAATATTATTACTTTACGAATATATGTCTCGTAACAAACAATGTAATAAGAATAGATTTTTCACTAAAGTTGTCAAAAAGAAAAATAAAAAGAAATTTTTTATCTCAAAAATTATATCAATTTTAACAAATATGACCTCTTAATTTACCAAAGCCATGTTTGATAATGGACTTTAGTGACATTTTTACGATACAAAGTTAGTGATACATAGTATTTTTACTAAATAAGATATGTAAATAATAATTGTAACAATTTTTTTTACTGTAACACTTGAAAATCAAAGAAAAGAAAAAAATTTTAAAAAATTTATTATTAAATATTTTAGATTTTTAATATTTTAACAATAAAAAAAAATTTAAATTTTCTTTTTCATCATTTTCTAAGATAATAAAACCCCTTTTAACATCGATTATTTAAAGAAATTTAAAAAATAGAAAAAAAATATGAAATAGACCGACATATCGAGATGTAATACCACGACATTAGCAATTAAATTATTTTCTAATTTTCTATATTTTTATGAAATTACAACAAACAATTTTATAATTTTTTAGAATCTTTTTATGTAGTGCCTCGAAAATCAAAGCATACGATGAAAACGTAAGTTCTTGTCTCACCCAATTCTACCGTAATTTTAAATATAAATCAAGATTTTATTAGATAAAATTTAAAGAATCGTTCACTTCTTATTTTTATCTTTCAAAAATTTTTTTATTTTTATATAATATTTACATTCTTTAAATTATTCTTTTTATTATCAAAATTATTATTTTAACTCGCCGACCATATCTCTCATATTATCCGTTAAAAAAATTAAAATATATTTATAAAGCCATGGGAGAGATTGGACAAGGTGGAGGACGCTCGTACCGCAGCGGAAGGGGTTTAGGGCTTCTCTCGCCGCCGCCGCCGCCGCCGCCGCCCGATGCGTTCACGCATCCGCCTCCTCGTCTCCCTCCACCGCAGCACCCCCCTCTCCTCCGACTACCCGGTCGCCACCACCTCCCTCCGCCGCTTCTCCTCCGCCTCCCCTCAATTCGCAGCTTCCTACCCCGACCGGTTCGACATAAAACATTACCCACGCCCTACCTATAAACACCGCCAGTCCAACCAACTGCGCCCCGACGGCCTGGACCCCAACCTCTCCGCCCTCCTCAAGGACGACGGCATCTCCGTCCTTGCCTCCCACTGGGTCGAAAGCTTCCGTAATCCCGATCGGACCGTATCCGACCTCTCCGCCCACCTCCGCAACCTCTCCCTCTGGATCATCGCCTACCAGAAGGTATGCGCTGATGAAACTGGCGCTTATCTCCCCAAAAGCGCCATAGAGAGAACTGCCTTGGAGGACCTTGTCGTGCTCCGCAATGCTGTGCTGGATGGACGGTTCAGGTGGGGCGCACGGCTCGAGTTCTTCATTCGTTCCCCCAAAGACAAGACCGATCTCGGATCTCTGTCTAAGCGGAAGATTAGGATTTTGCTCACGACGACGCAGCCAACAAATTTCCAGGATCGGATTGTGCAGGAGGTGTTGCTTATGATTCTCGAACCTGTTTATGAGTCGAGATTCTCTCCGAAGTCGTATGCTTTCCGGCCTGGAAGGAATGCGCATACCGTTTTGAGGGTTATAAGACGGAGCTTTGCAGGTTATCTTTGGTACATTAGGGGTGATCTCAGCACAATTCTGGATGGTGTTAAGGTGAGTTTGTTGATTGGAGCATTGCTAAGGGACGTGAGGGATAAGAAAATTGTTGACTTGATCAAGTCGGCGCTTGTCACACCTGTAGTGACCACTCGTCCAGAGGATGTTGTAAAGAAGAAGAAAATTAAGAGGAAACACCAGAAGAAGAGAGTTCTGGCAGAGGATGAGCCCAAGCCTGACCCTTACTGGTTGCAGACATTTTTTGGATTTGCACCTGATGAGGCAGAAAGGTTGCCAGATTGGGGGCATTGTGGGGTTCTTAGTCCATTATTGGTGAATGTGTGCCTTGATGAGCTTGACAAGTGGATGGGGGTGAAGATCACTGAATTTTATCGCCCTTCCAAGACAGATGTCATATGGAACACAGATGATCCCGAGGGAGGGCATACAGAGAGAGGCAATACATCATGGCCAGAGTTTGTGCCCACAAGTGGTCCAGACAAGACCCGAAAGATGGATTACATTAGATATGGTGGCCACATCTTGATTGGTGTGAGGGGTCCAAGGGCTGATGCTGCAGCCCTGAGGAAACAGCTGAGTGAGTTCTGTGATCAGAAGTATTTTCTCAAACTGGACAATGAGAGTCTTCCCATAGAACATATTACAAAGGGAATAATGTTCCTGGATCATGTGGTCTGCCGGCGGATTGTGTATCCAACACTTAGATATACTGCATCTGGTGGGAAGATCATTAGTGAGAAAGGCGTAGGTACACTTTTGTCTGTCACTGCTAGCTTGAAGCAGTGTATAAAGACTTTTAGGAAGTTGCAGTTTCTAAAGGGCGACAGAGACCCTGACCCACAGCCCTGCTTTAGGATGTTTCATGCCACACAAGCACACACCAATCAACAGATGAACAAATTCTTGGTAACAATGATGGAATGGTATAGGTATGCAGATAATCGAAAAAAAATTGTGAATTTCTGTTCTTACATCGTAAGAGGTTCATTAGCAAAGCTTTATGCTGCCAAGTACAAACTCAGGTCAAGGGCAAAAGTCTACAAGATAGCATCAAGGAGTCTCAGTCGCCCTTTGAAAGAAAAGAAAGGGATATCACCAGAGTATCAGAACATGATGAGGATGGGACTATTGGACTCTATTGATGGTCTCCTATACACCAGGATGTCTCTTGTGCCAGAGACAGATTATACACCTTTTCCAAGTGGCTGGAGACCAGACCATGAGAAGGTTTTGTTGGAATACATAATGCTTGAAGACCCAAAGACCCTTGAGGAGCAGCAGAATTGTATTAGAGAGCATGGTCTTAGAACTCCTCAGGAGTTCATTTCAATACTTGTATGGAACTACAAAAAGAACACAGGGTTGTTGCCTGCATCAGGAAATAATGATAGTGATAAGGCTAAACAAAATTTATTGGAATTAAATGGTGATGGCTTGAAATATAAGTCTGAAGACAATGAAGATGATGGCAGTGTTGCCGATTCTGCTCAATCATGAGAATTCTCTTTTACTGTGTTTCATTTTTCTGGTAGACTGTCAGCAAATGCAAGTGGTCATTACCAAGAAGTTACATTTAGTCAAAAAGGGTAACATGCATTATATTGTATTTTATATCTGCCTGTTAGAGTGCTCCTTTCAGAAATGTGGATATTTTTCAGGTTTTCTTAGCGTCATTTTTTATAGATTTTCTTTTTTATTTTACGTTAATTCCATCGTTGAGATAAATCTGAGTTCTGTTATGTCTAATTTGTTATCTTGCATTTTATTCATTATGTCAGAAAATTTAAAAATTTGCTTTATGCAGGAGATTGTTTTCCTCAAACCAGTTGAGTTAAAAGCTTTTGCTCCTGCAGGTGCCTTTTTGATTGCTAATTGATTCTTGGCAGCACAAAGTCAATGGAAGCTTCTGTATTTGCTTGCGAGTGTATGACTAATGTACCTACTTTGGTAAGCTAAAGTTTATAACATGATGTGTAGTCTTTTCTTTATGTGGTACTTGGTTTTTCTAAAATCTCTCTATAACTCTTTCTAGAATACTGATTACATGTTTTCAATTAAATATGATGCCCATTATTTCTAAGGTAGTTAATAATTTTTAATGGAATACGATGGATAGGATGATTATTAAGGTGGATGCCCTAAGAAGCATGGATACGTTCATGAGAACTTTTTTCAGTTCCGAGAGTTAAAAGGAATTCAAGTTGATTTTATGAATAAAATTAAAATTACATAGTAATTTAGATAATAAAAGTTTATATATTAGAATATATGTAGTAATAATGACATTAAAAGTGATTTTAAGAGTTTAAAAAGGTTGTTCGTGAATGTACCCTAAAAGTTTGGTGGAATCCTCAGAAAAGTAGAGCAAGAAACTATGTACATTGCAAAAATGAAATTCTCAGTTTTCCTAGGGAGGTTGCACTTCCTACCATTTTGAGCAGTGTAAATTTACAACACCTTGTATTTTCTGCCTAGAGACTGTGGCTCTATAAAAAAACAAAAATTTCAAATTTTAGATATAGAATGACTTGAACGGTGATGATTGCTGAAGATCTTGGCATATAACAGAGGATCATAGCTTCCAAATGATCGGTAATGCATTACTGGTGCTATGAAAATGTTGCCCTTTTCTTTTGGCTTTCAACCATTCACGAGAGGACCTTTTAAGCGTATCTCTGTTGAATTCCTCATTTTCCATATACCATCATGTGTTTCTGTTTTACATCTGGAGGACCTTGTTTGTCCTATGGTTGGTATTTAAGGTACTGTGTCATGACAAGATTTATGTGAACTTTGTTAACTGTAACCAAATTTTCAGTCGCTAACACTATGACATTGCCTTGAATAATTCTGTCTTATTATATTTCCTTCTTGATTTTCACAGATTGTGGAGCAATTGTGCACCACTGGCTTCTGGCCATCTGGTAATTTCTGAAGGAAGGCCTTTTTAGCTTGTCATTGCATTGTACAAAACAATGGCATTACGCTTGTCAGGACCTTGTAGCAGTGGATCACCTCTATGTAGTGAAGGACCTGGTGATTACAAACAAGACAGCAAAGGATGGTCTGTAGCTATGGTTTGTTGATGGGGAATATTAACCAAGACCTTACTATTAAGAAGTAGGTGCCCCTTGTGTTCCATTAGGATGATGGAGGCTGCACCATTATGGTTTCAGTGGATCAAATGCTTTGTAATTGAGACCTTATTCAGAAGATGAATGGGACCATTGAAGAAAGCCATGAAGATCTACTCAACGTGAAGGGGGCCATGAACCTTTTCTCCAAACTTCCTCAGTTCTAGAAGTGCAAAATCAACACCATCAGCAACCCCCTGTTTTTATGCGAAGATGCTCTGCTCAAAATGTGGATGTATTATGTTCATAACCAATACTTTTTCTTCATGACCAGTTGATTTTCAACAAGATCTCCATTGGAACCTCATTCGCCCATTAGATGATGTTTAAGTTGTGAGTAGGCATTGGCAGCATCCATGTCACGCCTTTTATTTTTTATATTTGTCTAAGTATCATACTTTTGATCATTAGTGTAAATATCTTATGTCTCACCATCAAGATATCATATCCATATCATACAAGTTGTTATTTGCTTGACTGTCTGCAAATGCAATGGAATCTTCCATTATGATTGTACAGTTTGAAGTCCATCAGATCCAGCAATTGCATTCAAGAAAGTGAGTTGCTGAATATTAAATTGATGTTCTCACTCTTTTTTCAGAAGGTAAAATGGTTCCCATCTTTTTTACTAGGGGAGATTGCCAGGATGGGATTCCAAACCTTATTATCAAAACTCATAACCCCAATATTGAATACTCTATACATATGATAGGGTTATTCCACACATATGGATATTCTCCATTGGTATTAGGATTTTTTTTTAAAAAAAAAATCTATTTTAAATCTTTCTCGATTCTATCTTAATTTTATGTTAAATTTCATGTTGTAGTTTTAATCTTATCTATTAATATCTTAGAATTTATGTATGCATGAACAAATTAATTGTCTAGGACTTAATTCACAAGTTATGTGATAATAATATGATTATAGGTGTCACTGCATGCCATCTTTTGCTTTACCATATAATGATAAGACAATAATACTGCATGCCAAACATTCATGAAAACCTGAAAAAAGCTAAAATCAAAGTGTAATTTTCTAGACCAAAAACGTAAAATAATTGCTTTTTAGAGTAACATAGATGCACAATATAATGAAATAATGCAACCCACACTAACGTGAACATTAGAATTACATGAAGGATGTGAGATCAAAGGTTGTGTAAAGCAAGGAAGGTCAAAAAAAGTTAAGAAATTGAAATTTTATGAAAAGTAAAAATATCATTTTTTATTTTCTCTTTTATACCTTCTTTTTCCTGTCTTTCTTTCTTTTTTTTCTTTTTTTCTTTTCTTATTTACTTTTTATTTTTCCTTTTTTTTCCCTTCTTTTTCTTTTCTTATTTTTTTTCTCATATTTTTCATTTCTTATTTTCTTTGTATTTCCTTTCTTGTTTTTTAAAATGTTCTCTTTTTTCTCTTTATTATTATCTTTTTTTCTTTTTCTTCCTTGTTCTTTGCTCCTTTCTTCTATTCTTGACCTTAAACCCTAATGCTCAAATTGTTTTTCACGTGAACAAGCAAACAAACAATCCTGTGAGGATGACATGTTCCTCAAAAAAGCAGATTTAAGGTTTAAGGTTTAAAATTGTTATAGATGATACTTACATCGAAATTGAAACACCCAATGGGCAAGAAGGAAGAGCAAGCAACTCGTGTTTTTCATCAAACATGAGTAAAAAACAAATGAAACAGCTTACCAAATTGGAGAAGATGGTAAACTGTTGTAATAAAATTTTACCCATAACTACATGCTGAAAATTTTAAGGGACCTGGTACAAGGTGATGCATATCCTCCTACATGGGAAGAAGACTGATGAATGAAGATCCATACCGAATTCCACCCACAGCAAATTTATCTTGTAAAAACCCTGCAAAAAAAAGGACAAATTATCTGTTGTCTCAAATAAGATTTTTGCATTCAGCAGAATTCAAAGTCTGATCAAAACTGAGTACTGTTACTTTTAATCAACTAAATTATTGTAGATTGTTTAAAATATGAACAGCTTTCTAGGCAGTAACATTATTTTCTCAGAGGTATAGATTAGGAATGCTGCTTACTTTCCCAACTGTGACAACTCAGGCTCTTCAAGAATCAGATCTTGCAATTTTGTTGAACATGCACTGCAACAAGGACAAAGGAAGTGAAAGAAATTTTAAAATAGTTATGCAAAGTGGTAATAAGCAATCTCAAATATTGGACTCAAAGATGGAATAAGGGGATGTAAGTTTATCTACAAGATAGTGCATCTTCCAAATAAAGCACACAAACTGTAGAATAGGGCAGTTAATCAGTTTCTAAATTATGAAGATGTCGTGAGTTCAAATCTAAATAAAAATATAGACAAGCAGACAAAGCTATAGTTATCCATTTCCAAAGGCCAAGATGAGTGGACATTAGAAAAAGAAATTTTCACTTTCTAGCTAAGTTGAGATTGTAAATAATATTTTTAGAAAGGATCATATAGATATTGGAGACCTGGTCACAATAGAATTTAGTGCCAACTGAACCTAATGCCAGCATTCATTGTTCACAAATCTTCATCGTTTTGTAAAAATGTTTTCATAAGCATACTCATTTCAAAACTGCTGTACCCCAAAAGCTCAAAATGCACCACAGTTTTTGAGAAATTACCTTTTATGCAAGGAAATAAGTTTATCATGTATCATTGAATCAGCACCAACATAAGTGACAACAAGGTTTCCTGCATCAGGATGAGGCCAGTTTCTAGTAGTGGGAAATCGAAGAATAAATGTTCCTGGTTTCTGAAGCCCTCTTGGTCCCCCAAGTGCATTCTTGGCTTCTTCCTTTGTAATTAATCCTTCTATCCAGTTTGGGGCCAAGCATTCCCACATGTTGTTTATCTTCTCATTTGATATAGCAAAAGCTACAGGGTACAGCCAACTCCACAGCTTCTCAAAACTCTCATGGCTCAACATATCACCACAACCAGCAATTTTTTGCAAAACTTCTATGTCCTGAAATGTAAAACAATAAGCATGAAGAACATGTGGAACATTTAGTTTCAAGTTTGAAAATAAAGCAGAGAGAACTGCAACCTGCTCTGATAGACCTCGGCATGCATGAGATATCTTTTGAAATTTCATTTTAATCTTGGGGATAGCATCCACCCAAAGAGCATGGTCATTATTTGGGGAAACTGCATTCCATAAGTCAACACCCTCTTCAACCAATTGCTTTGTCATCATTATCTGGTGCCTAGGAGGGAACACTTTTAAATACAAGGGTGATTTGTTGCAACAGTGGAGGTCTAAGCATGAATTGCATTCTTACCTATGATGAGTACAACCAGCATACATGGAAACCTGGTTAGCAAATTCCATTACATCTTTTTCACTTGCAGAAGCTATGATCTCCCTGAGTAGTACAGAACGTTCATATGTTCTTTCTAGACAATACCTAAAGACTAGTGCATCAGATGATGGATTTGTGACATCTTGAGTTTCATTGAAAGTAGGTTTTGCATCACTGCTTTCAGAATCAGATGGCATGCCATTGCCATCCATCCCACTATTTTGCTCAATCATATGCTTTGAGCTTCTTCCCTCTGTCTTTTCAACCTGTAATAATTCCACATAAAAGTAAAATTCTAGTTATAGGAAAAACTGATACACAAGAAACTAAGCTGAAGTCCAGCAAATGATTTTAACTGCTGTTTAGTTTGAAAGGACAGTTCCTTTATAGATACCATTAGAAATAAAAATACAAGAAGAATAATTTCTCCCAAAGGCACTCCTCATAACACCTGAGTTCTCCCATTTCTCTGAACCATTGTTTCCTACCTTGAGACGCTTTGGTGAGCATTTGCACACAGATTCAGACTGATCAGATATTTGAATGTCAGCACCTCCATCATTGTCTTGAATTTTCTGTGATCCTTCACATACCTTTCGTGACAGAGAGCAATCAGTCAGATAGTCTGTGGGGGGCAGCTTTTGCTCTGAGCAATCAGATGTATGATGATTTCTTGAAATGCAATAAATTGCAGGAGAGTATGCTTCAAGAAATGAATATTTTTGAGCATCTGTTGACTGGAAGTGGACATGTAACACTTGATTTTCATATCTTGAGGGAAGCTGGAGTGAATAAATAAATTCACATTAGTATGAGAATTACATATCAAGGCCTAAGAAAGCCTTCAAGGGGATGTCAACATGAGCCTGTAAATGCCACAAATGACAATTCTAGGAAAAAAAAACTTGAGAAATCAATACAAGTACTTGATAACAATCTGAATCCGGCAAATAGTTAGTAATGTGACAGTATCTTTTTATCCATTCAATTTGAATAAAAAGTATAAAAAATATGAATTCAAAGGGTAATTCCATAGTGTTATTCAGCAATGCCAATATTAATCATTGCAAGAAGACAAAAACATTCATCGTTACTGTAAAACATCAATAAATATAAAGAAACTCTACCTAGGTACCTTAGGCAACCTAAGCTTGAAGGACATCCGCCCATGTATAAGTCTAGCAGGTCTATTTGCAGAAAATAGTTCAAATCCATTACAATGTGTTGGGAGAGGAGCTTCTGCATTATCATTTGGTTTCTCAGCAAACGTTCCATCATCAATGAAGACAAGTGAAGCAACAAGCTGAAAAGACAGCAACAAGGTTATAAGTTAAAAATGCTTCATCCCCAACCTGGATTTATAAAACCACAGCACCAATGACAAAGACCTTAATTTCCTTGTCTACAAGATGTCCAAGGGCATCCTTCAAAATTACCTCAACGCAAAAATCCCTACAACATTCAGCCTGCAATTCAGTAAACCCTAATTCAGGAAATAAACTAGGAAAATGTAGCATTCTCATGAGAAAGAACATTTGAGTGTTTTCTCCAACTTATGAAGGAAATTAATTTAATATTTCATGTATTTGGATGGAGCCACAAATATTAGTCACGGACACAAAAGGAGAATGCCATTTTTTCTTGAAACTGCAATAAATAGGTGTCTGCAGGCACTAATTACTACAAAAACCACTTCCATGGATGTGACCCATATGGCAAAATTTGGAAGGGACTGTAAATCTAACTTGCAAGATCGAGATGGTTATGCTGTGACTTCCAATTTCAAATTAGATATTCATTATCAATGGGAAATTTTCGATAAAAAAATAAAAACATTGTACACAGAAATGCCATGTCAAGCACGAAGGTACTTGACATATGGAAGGCATGTAAAGTTCTCCCCCCAACACATTTCGTCAGTGAAAAACATCATGGAAAAAATTCAAAGACAAATGAAACATGCAACAAAAGAAATTTATGAAATTTCTAAAAACCAACAATATTTTGATAAAAAAAGTTATTCCTTGGCTTCAAAGTTTTATGCTACCATATCTTTATCTTTTTATCTATTTATCTCACTAGTGAATTCTTAACCAAGTATTTTCAGGTCTTTCTGTACTGCATTTCACCATAGAAATATATGGGAAAAAAGGGTTCATATGGTTGACCTCATGTAGTGGAATTATAACTTAGATTGTTGTGTTGCTTGTATTTCGCTAGTGAATTCTATTTATTGACTTTTATGTATTACAAACATCAATCATTATTTCCAGTCAGTCATGAGTATCTTTTGTGAAAGCCATAGAGTACAAGTGGCTGTTGACGTTCATATTCTATACAGGTAGTCTTGGAATCTAACTTGCTAGCTTAAGTGGACCATGTTGGACTAGATGAGGTGGACTATTACCTGAAAAGGCAGCAAGGAATGGAATGGAGAGCGGGGGTGATATACAACTACTAGATTGGTTCCGGTTCAGTAGCCGACGGATTGTGAGAGATTGGGACGTGGGGGGAGGAGGGTGACAGCTAGATTCCTTCCTTTATCTAAGGTTTTTTTTAAAAATGAGACTCTTAAAACTTAATCTTCAATACCAAATATAATTGCCTCTATTTATATGGTATTGGAAAAAAATGATAAAAGAGAAAAATGATAGAAGATTAGATATGTATTAACCAAATATAATTGCCACTATTTATAGAGGCTACACAAAGACAACAACATGACTTACTCCATGTGGAACTAAACACAAACCCTAATATATTAACTCTAACATTTGGATTTCAAGTACTAATTGAAATACATAAGAAAATTATTCATGCATTCAAAGTGTTAAGCAAAAGATGAATAATAATCGATTTAGGAAATAAAAAAGATAAACCAAAAGCATGGGATCTCCCCAATGTAAAATCTAGGAAGAAACAACTATAAGTAACCTATGCACACACTTGAATATATTTTTTCTGACCAGAAATGGGTATATTTCATCACAATTTGTAGAAAAAGAGGTCTATGCAAGCCATAGGTAAGCTCAAAACCAAAAATAAAACACCCACTAGTGACCAAGACAAAGGTACAAATGCAAAATAAAAGATAGCCATGACACACCCATACACCAAATAAGAAAACAAAGTGCAAGAAAGCCAGCACCCACTACTCTACCACCTCATAAGGTGACCAGGGAAGGTTTTCACCTTTGGACTTAATCATCATTTATGATACCCAGAGCCCTCTAACACTTTGTCACTTCATTGACACAAGAGATCACTTTAGACCAAAAATAGCCATCATCATGCTCGACATCTTTGAAAATTGAAAACATTATTTTATTTGATTCAAACTGTCAACTTCCAAGTCTATGGAGCAATCTCACTGTTTCATCAATGCTTTGGATCTAGTATAGGAAAAAGTAATCATGAAAGAATGCTCATGTATAAATCAAGATGTTTTGGAATACACAGGCAAATAAAAATACACCTCTTCTCTACTCATTCACCTTTCACTTATTCAGGAAGTTGTGCTTAAGAGACACGGCACATGCATAACTAACCTTATCAACAACAATGCTCCAAACATCTTCATCACACTTTTCAATGTCTTCAGAGATAGATGAAACATTTACGGATAATTGTAATGGAGGATCCTGAAACCACAAGGTTTCTTAATATCCAACATCAAAAATAACAGTAGGTGAAAACATAATAACCTAAAATTTTCTAAATGACACACCTTGGATAAGTGATCTGAAATCAATATTGAGCTGGCTATGATCTGAAGGTTGTAAATGCAACCATGAAATTTTCCATCATCTTTTCCATACCCCAGTAGAGTTAATCCATTTGAAGTTTTTTCATCCAAATGTTGTATTGGAAAAAAAGGCACAACCTTCTCTGCCAAAACTTCCCCATTGATGTGCAGTCGCACACAACTTCTAGTTACCTGGCATATGGTATATATACATCAAAAGAATAACTTAATGAAAATTTAAGAATTTTTGTATTAGAAATAAGTGCTAGAAGAACCCAATATACTCTTTTATCACTAATCTACAGGGCCTGCCAATTGCTGTTTGTTGCTGCTGTTTTTGATTCCTTGGAAAACATCACAACCTAGTTTCCACATCCTTTTCCAATTTCTTTTTCTGATGGCTGAGGATCTTTGGATCACTGGTAATGAGATGAGAGGTGGATGTGGAAGTAGTAAAATATCCAATCTTTTTTGGGTCATTGCTCATGGATTTTGTTTTTGTTTCTGCAGTTTCTATGATCAAGGCTATTCAGCTTCTGGGTTGAATTCACTTTCCATTCCCAGCCACTATTTTATCCCTCGAAGGTAGTACACAGGAGAATATAAACGAGATGGGGTACAAGATTACGTTGGTCACTATGGTGAAGAACAATGTGCATTTGAGGAAAAGAATGGCTGGCACAAGGTCAAAAGATGAAAGAATTTGTAAGAGAGATGAATTTAAAAAAACTTAAGGAGTTTTAACAAAAAATAAAATAAAAAAGAATGTGGGAGAAGATAGAAAAGAAGGAATGAAAAAGTGTTGAAGGTTATTTAGAAAAAAGAAATGGAGTAAAAAAGGAAGAGGATGGAAAAAAGAAAAAGTTTAAATGTTTGGAAAGGACTCATGTTTGTGCTTGCTGGTAGTCATGTTTGTAAGTACTCATAATTAGGCTTACTGAACATCTATGTTGCACATGACGAGCTCATTGACCTAATCAAATAATGTAGTGTTGACCACGTCAAATTGATCAGTGTTTATGCCTGTTTGTTGTGCAATCAACACGATTGGCTTGTTATTCTCAGCTTATTGCTTAGTTCTGCTGCAACCATTTTCTTCCATTCTAAATTGTTTTATTTCTGTATTAGTTATATAAGGGTTTGTGGAAAGCTTTTTCTTCTTAGATGTTCCAATTTGAGGGTGAGTATAAGGATCTTGTTAGAATAAACTATATGGATCCTGTTTTAAGTTTATGTTGGGTAATTGGTTTCTTTTTGGTCAAGTAATCACTTCTCTATATATTTATAGGAGATTGTGGTTTTTCTCATAACACAATAATATTATTCCATTCTCAAATTTTCACAAAAAGATTACTATAAATTGAAAATAAGGTTGACAGAAAACAAACAACAGAAAGAAAAACAAATCTGCAGAAACTTCTTTCATTGATACATATCACGGGACCAGCCAAGGAGAATCAAATAGTCAAGCAAAACTATGAATGATATAGATAAATTATCAATTGATCTCATTTAAGGGTTAAAGATATTCATAATCTTAAAATGTTGTTAGATGACAGTCTTACTTCTTGAACAAGAATGAAATCAATACCTCGTATCCAATATGAATCCATTTCTTCAAAGAACTGCCAAGCTTGGAAGAAATAGATGAGTTTTCTGTCCAATAAAATGAATCATCGGAAGAATGGGCTTCACTGTGAATGTGTCTTGGCAGGAGAAAAATGAGCTTTTCATCCTCACTTAGGACAAGAAAGGGGACTTTATCTTCTCCATCTAACATCTACATGACACATGACAATCATTAAGACCTAACTTGTAAAATACATGTGACAATAAATATTCCGTAAGGATGTTTCTAACTGACACCAAATCTCAAGATGAAGCTGATATGATAGTTGATTTCAAGCAGGCAAACATTATTCAAGCAAATGAAGCATACTTACCATGATGCCAAGATAACCTCATGATGAGCCTAGGCACCCTGATCAGCGTAGGCAACATCAAGGGAAATAAAAGATCATATATATTTTACATTCAAATTTCAAAATATTTAATTCTTTCTCAACAATATTAACAACAAATCAACAACTAGTCGATGGAAAATTAGGAATAAGAAAAAATTGGTGAGCTTGCCACGAAAAAAATTGATGCTAGAATCATTGGAGTGACCACAATCAACAAATGACTTCTACATCCCAACCCCTGCATGACTAGCATGCCCCCTTTTCTAAACACATGTATATTAGAATATTTTCACTTTCTATTCTCACTGTGAAACACATTCCTCAAGTTTTTTCCTATTAAATCTCTGTGAGAAACACCACATCACTTATATAACATAGGCTACATTTGGTTGAAATGAAGATTATACTTTTATTAATTTCAAAGTATTAATAGTAGGTTTATTTCTTTAAAAATGCTTCAAAAAACATGATGAGAGAAACAATTAAGGCTGCACAGTAGGCCTAGTTGGAGTAGATACCAACTGTCACAACCCACATTCAATTGAAAGTGCACATTTTTAACAGATGGTCGGTTAAGCAACTATCTACTTAGCCATTTTCAATCATTTAAACAATCCAAACAATTACCTCTCCAAAAGGGAAAAATAATTGTAACTTACAGTAATAATTTATTATTCATTTACCTAAGGTAGATAGGTATTCCAAGTTTCATTCTTAGCAACATAAGAAATATGCATAATGTAGGATAAATATAGATAAAAGATAAATGATTAATCAGGTATCATCATCTTCCAATAACTAACTTGTCCTGAATTAGGCTGGATAACATCCAAACCGATTTGAGTATGTTAATGCTCAACCATTGGAGAACGGATGATCTTGCAACCCTAGATGCGAGAGACAACCTGCTCTTCTTCTATCATCAAAGACGACATAAAACCCAAAAGGCAGTGAATCCTTTTCCCCCCAAAAAAAAACCCTTGACAAGAGCTATATTCCCAAAACCAGACTCCTGAAATTTTCAAATAACATTAGGTAAGAAAAAAAAAACCAACTCGAAAAGCAAGCGAATGTTCGAGAAAACCCTCTTTTATGGACCCCAGAGACCCAACATTCCCACAACATCCACTTGCAGTGAGCACTGAAGAAGAATAAGAAGACACGTCACTGCAGGAAGACAAACCCCCATGGCCCTAGCCAAAAAGGTGAAAAGGAAGAAAATAGAGAGTTTGAAAACCTGATGAATGATGGTAAACGGAAGCTGAGTAGTCCTGGAGATGAAAAGCCAGAAGCATAAGCGGAAACCATCGTTGTCGTCCTCACCGCCGGAACCATCACCACCACCACCACCTCCACGACCAAGGCCCCGATCAACCCGCACCTTAAGATCCTTGATCTGCGTGTACTCCCCCTCCGCCATCGCTCGTCCCTCTCGCCGCCGCCCATCTGCCACTTCGACGGCGGTTGGTATATACAACGACCTTCTTACGAGCTCATCTGTTAACTGGGATAATATTGAGTAAGGTATTGGGTGCGTTTGTTGCATATGTTCCTAGTTTGTTAAGTGGATTGAAATTTTTGTTAGTTACGTAAATAAATATATATTTTTTGATTAATATGCAGTTTCGGTATTTTAGATTATATGATTTCACAATGTATATTAATTTCGTAAGTAATTTTTGAATTTTTATTTTTTTTGAACTTTTTGATTTTTGATTTTTCATTTTTCCTCTTTATTTTTTAGAATTTTTCAGGTTTTGGTTTAGTATTAAATTTTTTTACCATCTAAAAATTTATTTATAAAAATTTTAGTTATTAAATTAGAAGTATTTATTCAAGAGTAGTATAATCTGGTTTAGTATATTATAATTTTTAAAATTAAATGTATTTCATTGTAATGGTAGAAAATCCTTACGAGATTATCTATATTTGTTGATGTAATTCATTTATACTTTAATATTTTTAATATTATAAAATTATAAAATTGAAACTTTACAAGTACTTTAATTTATTTTTAATAAAATATATTCTTGAAATATTGTTAGTAACATTTATAAAAAAATTAACATTTAAGGGTAAAATTAGAACTTTCAAAAAGTTCCTAAAAAAATTACTTTAACAAATAAACACAATTCTTAAACTATCGCTCTTTTAAAGTATTTTTACAATATCACTTCAAAAGCTAGGAATTGTATTTTAGAGTTCAAACAAATGCACCTATAGTATGTATTTGGTTGCACATTTTTTACTATGTAATTATATTTTTTTACTATATATTATAATATTTTACAATATCATTTATTAAATAATTTGTATGTTATTTGTTATTCATTAAATATAATAACTCTCAAAAAAAATACTATCATTGTAATCTTCAAAAAAAAATACTATTATCATGTTAATATAATAAATATTATTCATTATTTTATTATATATTTTATTTATTATTCATCACAAACTCTCAGAAAAATATTAAATACTATACATTATTCTTTTACATATTTTATTTATTATTTATTACAACTTAAAAAAACATTATTATCATTTTTTCATGTAAATATGTAATTTCTAGAAAATCACGAAACTCACCTCACCTCATCAAAATGCCCAAGCAAACATAACCATAGGCCTTATTTGTTTAAGCATTTATTATTATGCAATTATATTTTTCACTGTATATCACAATATTTTACGATATTATTTATCAAATAACTTTTACGTTTTTAACTATGCATCATGTGTCAACTCTTAAAAAAACACTATCATCACAATTTTCAAAAAATATATTATCATTATGTTAATATAATAAATACTATTTATTATTCTATTACATATTTTATTCATTATTTATCATAATTTTAGAAAAAACATTATTATCACATTATTATAATAAATACTATATATTATTCTTTTACATATTTTATTTATTATTTATCGTAACTTTTAAAAAAACACTATTATCTTTTTTTCATCGTAAATCATGTAATTTTTTAAAAATCATAAAACTCAATCATCGACACACCATAGTTCACTTCTTCCTACTCTTAATTTTTAAAAGTACTTTTATTTTTACAATGATATTCACATTTCTTAATTCATTCTTTTTATTATCAAAATCACTTTTCCTTCTCTTTTTATTTTAAAATCATTTATTTAAAAATCATTTTTTTCCGCTCATAAAGTGAAATGATAAGGTTAGAGTAAACGATCCTTAAATTTGTTTACATCTGGTCCAAATTTTTGGAATAGATTAGAACATTTTTTTGAAACAATATAAATAAATGTACCTTTTTACTAATGTAACAGTTTTAAGACGTAAATACATTTATTCTAATTAAAATTTTTTTTCACGTGACAGGAATTCACTATTCACAAAGACACTTATACCCTTTCACACCCAACGTCGCACACCAAATAAGTATTCAAATATTTTTTTATTATAAATATAATATTTTAGCATCAGCAAAAAATTATAATAAATTTTAAAAAAATATAATAAATAAATAATTTAGTATTTAAAAATTATAATAAATAAATATATTTAACGTTATAAAATAAACAATTAGAATTTTAAGAATATTTTTATTTATTTTTTAAAAAAATTAATAAAAATGAATTCTTAAAATATTATTAGTAATATTTTTTAAAAATACCCTTTAAAAAATTAGAATATTTGAAAATTTTCTAAAAATTACTACTTTAAAATTAAAATAAATACATCTAATACTTTTTAAGGGATCTTTGCGCGAGCCAAAAAAAATTTCAGAAAAATTAAATTTATTTTTATTTTTTTAGCGTTTGTATATTCGAAAAATGAAAAATTATTTTTCTCATTTGTAGTAGATATTTATACCTATATAGAAAAATATTTTAGATCTCAAGCCTTCGAGCTATTATTTGTTAAATAAATATTTTATTGTCAAATAAATACATCATACATTTATAATTATTTATTTTTAAATCTGTACATAACACATTATTTGTTAAGTTATTATTTTTGTGCTAAAAGTTTTAATTAAAATATATGTCAATATATTTCTCTTGAAAAAATTATAATTGAAGTAGTTTATATAAATGTATTAGTACATTTGAATTATATAACATCACGTGGTTGATTTATTATATAATATTTGATAATTTTTATGTTATTAAATAAGTTTACGATGTATCATAATTTTTTTTTAAATTTTCAATCAATTGCATAAATACCTATAAAATATTTTATTTGACGTGCACAAAAAAAAATTATTTTCTATAATTGTCTTAAAAATTATTTTTCAAATTTAACAAATTTTATAGTAAATTATTTTCTAAGTGCATAAATAGAATCTTAATATCATTATTATTATACAGACTCTTTCATTATTTTTCTTGAATTTTATATTTTAGAACTTTATTTTTAATGTATTTTAATTTAAAAAACATTTTTAATTATATAAATTTATCATTAATTACCGTATATATCATAACCTAGTGATTGTAAGAGCCTCTTTGGATTTTTAAATCTTGAATTCAAATTTTTATTTAAATATAACTTTTTTGTTAATTAATAATTTTATCTTTTAGGACTCATTTATTTATCTAATTTTAACTTTAATAACTGTGAAGAGTTAAAGCTGAAGATAATTTTGCAAACGATATTATAGTTATATAGTAAATTATAAGGTACAAATTTATACATGAAAATTTATATGATAATAATAATACATAAAAATTTGTGTTAATTTGAAATTAGAATTGAAAAAACAAATGAGACCTTAAGCTACGTTTGGTGGAGTTTTTATTATACAAAATTGGTAGTGTATAATATTTTTATTAAATAAGATATGTGAATAGTAATTATAGCAATTTTTTTTACTATAGTAGGATTGTGTTTTTCTTGTCTCAAATATCAGTTTATCATCGAAAATTTTTTGATTAATACATGAAAAATACTATTTATTCAACATTCATTCTAGAATTACTCTTCACCACTTTTGAAGCAATTCTTTTCATACATGAATGGACCCAAAAATATCATATCAAAATACTTATATTGTAAATTGTGTAATTTCTTAAAAAATATAAATTTCACATCATCTAATTTCATCTTTTAAACAAACTTATGTCCTGTTTATTTTCTCAACATCAACTTCAATTTCATATAAACTTTTATATATTATCATTATCGTACAAACTTTTATATATAAATTTTTACCGCATAATTTATCATATAACTTTATCATCATTTACAAAATTATTTTCAACTTAAAACACTCTATAATTATTAAAGTTGAAATTGGATAAATAAACAAATCCTTAAGGAGCTTTTTTTTTTCTTTACTCCCAACTTTTAAGAGTGGAAAATGTGATTTTTATAAGGACAATTTTGAGATGGAAAGAGAAAGAAGAGTAATTTTGATAATGAAAAAAGTAGATTGAGAAATGTACATGTTATCATAAAATTAAGAATACTTCTGAAAGTTAGAAGTAAATAAAAAGAACGAAACCTTACTCTCATCTTCTAGAAGTACTCTTAACTTAATGATGATATACACATTTTTCAATCTACGTTTTCCATTATCAAAATTATTTTTCCATCTTCTTTTATCTCAAAATTATTTTCCTAAAAATTACAATTTTCACTTTCAAGAGTTAAGAGTAAAAAAAAAGAAAACTCCCTTAAACATGTGAAGAGTTTTTCATTATACATCTTAATTTTTCATTATACATTGTAACGATCTACAATAATATTTATCAAATAATTTTAATATTTTATACTAAAAATTAAATAAAAATACTTACATCGTAAATTATATTAATTTTTTTCAAAATTAAATCTTATCTAACTTAATTCTATCACTACGCAAAAAAAAAAAAAAAAAAAACACACCCTGTACATCATCGGTAAAAAAAAATTAATCACCGCATATATTTGCAGATGAACCCAACGTATTGTTTTCAAAAAAATTTGAAAGAAATAAATATAAAACCGAACGTGACCTCTCCTTCGTTGTTTTCGCGTACTTCCGACCTCAATCTCTGGTACCTTCCCACTTCTACTTCGCACCCGTTTCTTCGCTCTCTCTCTCTCTCTATCTCAATCTCCATCGCTCTCTCGCTCTCCATCGGCCAATACGTAGACGAAAGCATCAAGCGCGCCACCGGACGCTGCACATCGGACGAAACCCTAAGATAGTCGGCCCTATCGATCTCGATCGGGACCAAAATCGCAGGTATTGGGACTTAGATTGTCGTCTTGAATCCGATGGCGTTGGTTTTTGTTTTGCGGCGGTCAATTGATTTGTTTTTGGTTTTTTATTAAAGGCGTGGGCGTAGGAGTCTGCGGGTGGTTAGGTATTGTGTGAGAGGATTTGAATTGGGAAGCGGATGGTTTATGTGATTGGGGGAATGAGGGAATGGTGACGGGAAGGGGAAAGATGAGGCATTTTTACGGTTTGATGAATTGGGTATGCATTGGCTTTGGCGTTTGATTGTTGTGTTGTTGATTTGGTTGCTGTGTAGGTAGAAGAAAGGTTGGGACTTATGTCACATATACCATCAAGGGGTGAGAAGTACGAGGGACATGTGAGGAAATCCGGGAGATCAGGAGGCTCTGGTTACCACAGGGGGTTTGCGGGAGGTGGTAAGGTGGGTGTTGGCTATGGTCCTCCCACTCCATCCTCCGCTTCCTCCCATGATCCTTCCCAGATTCCATCTCTGTCGGCCAGCCGAAGGTTTGATTTGGAATTGCATCGTTTCATTTTTTATGATCTTTTTGCAAGTATCTGCTCTGACGTTGATCAGAATGGATGGCGTTGTCTGCTTCCTAATCTGATTGGTGGCTTCATACTTGTAGCTTTAAGAAGACCGGGGGTGGCAATGGACAAGGTGGTCAGGCTAGAATGCTTCCACCAAGAATAAGTTCTGAAGGGGGTGGGGTTGCATCAGTCATGAGATATCGCCCTGTGCAAAATGGTACACACACGCAAGCTCCTTCACCCGGTATGGACTTTCTCTATTTTCGATCTTGATGCCTTTTGTTTATCTACAGTTTGCAACTTTTTTTTACTTTGGTTTACAATTTTCGTTTTTTCAGGTGATCCTAATGTCCCAATGAATTGTAGTTCACAAAGCACAGATGCGTCCTCTTCAAAAGTACCTAGAGATCTTCCAAAACCTCCTCAATTGTCAAAAGGAGGTTCTGATTCCATGTCACCTGCCACACCAATGAAAGGTATTTGTGAATCTCTGTTATTGTCTTTTCTAAAAACTAAACCTCTAGTCTAAATCAGTGCATATTTTGGTTTTTTTTTCATACTTATTAAGGTGCCACGGTGCCTGGACACCTAGGTGGCATCCAAGTATCTATATAAATATTTATTTTTTAATTTGTATGCATATATTATATATTTTTCTAAGTATTTAACAGTAATTATGTATGCTTTTTGCTATATCAATTTGTAGATAACATCAAAATGCATAAATATTCTTAAGATAACATCAAAATACAAAGTTTAATGGTACAAATGTGTGTATTTCAGAAATATACATGATTATATATTTCAATAATTATGTATATTTCTGTAATATTATATTAAATATATATATATATATATCTAAGTTTTTAGTAATGGAAAACCTGAATAAACCCTAATAAATATATATTCCTTTAGAAGAACCTGATAAAAGAACCTCCTAGTCAAGAGAATACAAGGTAGGTAGTCCAAGCATGGCCAAATCACACCTAAGCACCCCCTTGGCATCCATCTAGATGGTTGCACTGTTTTTAGTTTGCATATCATATGTATCCCCCCATAGGAAAGTATTTCTACATTGCATGGAGGGAAGATGTTTATTTTGTTTTGTTGTTGTTTACTTCCAGGGGAAACACCTGGAGCTTTCGTATTGCAGTTTGGTTCTATCAGTCCCGGAGTAGTTAATGGAATACAGGTACACAATAAATTGGGACCTTCATATTGTTTGACATATCATGATACATTTTGTAAACCTTTTCTATTTTTCTGTTTTTTCAACTTTTCATATTCTAATCTGTGACAATTTTTTTTGAAACACAATCTCTGCATAAATTGCTACCATAGATACCTGCCCGGACTAGCTCAGCTCCACCAAATTTGGATGAGCAGAAGCATGATCAGGTAGCTATCTACTGTACGAGTACAATCTCTTCCCTATTTAGCTGCTGGATCATTACAACATTAGATATCTATACAATTTTTTTTTTTTTGTTGGATTGTTTTTTATGCACCCTTTTACCACAAAAGTGCCCAACATTGCATAATCATATATTTTTGATTCCAGTCATATAAATAAATGCACACTTCTGTTCAGAACAACAATATTCAATTCACATGTGCAGGTTGCTCGTGACTCATTCATGCCAGTTCCTTCTATGGAACAACCACCACCACAGTCACCACAGAAAAAAGAGATACATGACTCTAGCCAACCTAGTACAGGGCCTTCCCACCTTCTTTCAACAGCAAAAAGGGAAGGTTCTTTCCAAATTCCAGCAAGTGCTCCTATTTCTGCACCCACACAATCGATCCCGATGTCTGGAATGTCAATGCCATTGTTTCAACATCCACAGGCTGCAATTCAATTTGGTGGCCACAATTCTCAGATCCACTCTCAAAGTATTGCACCACGCCAATTGTCAATGCCAATGTATCCAATTTCTCTAGGGCCGGGCCAACCACTGTTTGTTCCTGGCATACAGTCTCATGCTGTGCATCAAAGTCAAGGTCTGAACTTTGCAAGTCCAATGAATCATCAGATAAGCCCTCCAATAGGCAACATGTCCATGGGAATTGGTGCACAATATGGCCAGGCTCATGGAAATTATGGTGCTCCTCGGAAGCCTGCAGTGAAAATAACTCACCCTGAGACGCACGAAGAATTAAAACTTGGAAAATCAGCTGGTTCATACATGGATTCCTCTGGGCAAAGGATACATGGTTCTATGCCAGGAAAACCTCAGCTAATACCAGCTTTTTCTCATCCTCATCAATCTAGCTATTTCCAGTCAAATCCATATGCACCCACTTCTGTCTACACTGCACCATCTTCTGCTCCATCTATTGGTAGCCAAACGACTGGACCACAAGTGCAGCAATGTAACTTTGCCGTTGGCCAGAGTGGACATCCTGTGTCAATCTCAAATCCACCTCCACGACCTTCTGTGACGATAACTAAATCAGAAACCCCTTTGCAGAGTACTCCTGAACAACTAAACTTAGACAATGGTCAAACAATACCTGTCTTAGCTAAGGTACCTACCATTGAGGCAAGATTAAAGAACATTTCATTGGAAAAGGATGTAACAAAGCTTATAGATACAAATGAAGAATCTGCTGCAACTGATACACAGATGGTTAATACTACCGAGTCAGATGGTGCCATTGACCAGAATAAATCCATTACAGAAGCACCTGGCGAGATTACATCTGT
This sequence comes from Amphibolis antarctica, assembly GCA_024699675.1. Classification (NCBI taxonomy): domain Eukaryota; kingdom Viridiplantae; phylum Streptophyta; class Magnoliopsida; order Alismatales; family Cymodoceaceae; genus Amphibolis; species Amphibolis antarctica. The sequence goes on from JAMKPZ010000124.1 coordinate 126,602, forward strand.
CAAGGGAACCATGGTTCCCATGCAGATAACAGAGCTGGGTAGCCCCTTGTTAACTTCTGTTGCTTCTGCATTGGATTCTGGTGATGCTTCCTCTAGTACTGCCAGCGAAAAAATGGAGCATACTCCAAGAGTTGATTCTGTAAGGGTCAACCATAAAATGGCAAGCAAAGAGGATAACCAGATTATTGGGCAAGTGCCTAAGGTATGTGAGGGGACTCACCTCTCTCTCTTTCTTATTGAGTGTGTTATTGTTGCATTTTGTTATCAAGGAAGTTCAATTCACAGAAGCAGTTTGTATTCTTGTTTCAGTAATATTATTGATGTAGCCTTACATGTCGGACTTAATGGATCGTGCAGGTACTTGGGTCAGATGGTACATCAAGGATTGATTTACAGTTATCTTCTCCAGTGGAAGACCATGATGTTTCTTCAGAAGTTAGGATGCAAGTTCCTCAAGAATGTGGGCCATCTGACTTGCAAGAAGGTTATGCTGTGCCTGTTTTATTGTCTTCTACTGCTGATTCTGGAAATCAGGAAACCATGCAAGATGTATCTGTTCTCAAGTCCACTTCCTCCACAACCATAACAACTGACGATCTGGTTCCTAGTGGACCAGAACACTCCAGTAGTGCTGCTACCTGTGTCCATGTAAATTCAAATGTAGGCTGCAATGTGGAAGCGAGTGGCTTGAAGCAGGAAGGTAGCATCCAGTTAGAGGTTGAAGTAAAACAGAATAGCAATGAACTCAAGGAAAGTGACAAGGCTGGTGCTTCTGATGATTCCACCACAGGTATTGACAATGCCAAGATTGATGATTGTGAGGATGCTGCAGATATATCTACTCCAAACCTAAGTATGTCAAATGAATCACAATGGTGTCATGGAAGCCAAAAGCTTGAAAATGAATTCAAATGTGGATCTATGACAAAAAGGTACACCAGAGATTTTTTACTGACTTATTCAGAGCAATGCACTGGTCTTCCTGAACTCATGATTGAGACTGACTTAAAAAATACATTGATTGTCCGAGGTCATCCAAGGAACATGGATCGGCCAAGTGGCCATACCCGAAGCAATCATCATGCTATGAATGCTTCAGATGATGCCAGATGGCCAAAACCTAATTCCTCACCTTCTGTTCTTGATGTTCAAATGGATGGACATGGTCATGGCAATAGCTTTCGTCAGGGATCCAATAATGGAAGTCACAGGGGTCGTGCAGGGATTCTTCCAGAGCCAGTAAAGCATGGTGTGATTTCACGGAGTAATATTGATTCTGACAGATGGCTGCGTGGTACTGGAAGTCAGAGAGGATTGGTTCATTCTCCTCACATGCCTGCACAGATTATGCACAAATCGGAGAAAAAGTACGAAGTAGGCAAGGTGTCTGGTGAGGAGGAAGCAAAACAAAGGCAGATAAAAGCAATCCTGAACAAGTTAACGCCCCAGAACTTTGACAGACTTTTTGAGAAAGTTAAAGAAGTTGGCATTGACAGTGCACACACTCTTACTGGTGTCATCTCACAGATTTTTGATAAAGCTCTAATGGAGCCTACTTTCTGTGAGATGTATGCTGATTTCTGTGTTCATCTCTCTGGTGCATTGCCAGGTTTCAGTGAAAAAAATGAGAAGATTACATTTAGACGATTACTCCTGAACAAATGCCAGGAACAATTTGAAAGAGGAGAAAGAGAAGAAGCTGAAGCTGGTAAAGTTGATGAGGAGGGTGAGATCATGCAAACTCCACAAGAAAGGGAAGCAAAACGTTTGAAGGCACGAAGAAGAATGCTTGGGAACATTAGGTTGATTGGTGAATTGCACAAAAAGAAGATGCTGACCGAAAAAATCATGCATGAATGCATCAACAAGTTGCTTGGGCAGTCCAAGAAACCTGATGAGGAGGACATTGAAGCTTTATGTAAGTTAATGAGCACAATAGGGGAAATGATGGATCATTCCAAAGCAAAGGATCACATGAATTCATATTTTGCCAGTATGAAAAACCTCTCGA